>JAHZMV010004949.1:0-10359 GCA_027743765.1 Coecobrya sp. COE2 | reverse complement strand
ACATGATTCCAG
Organism: Coecobrya sp. COE2; assembly: GCA_027743765.1. Classification (NCBI taxonomy): domain Eukaryota; kingdom Metazoa; phylum Arthropoda; class Collembola; order Entomobryomorpha; family Entomobryidae; genus Coecobrya; species Coecobrya sp. COE2. The sequence goes on along the minus strand of JAHZMV010004949.1, from coordinate 10,347 downwards.
TAGTCATGATTAACCCTATGGATTTCCTTTATCACACCAAGGCTAAACTTTTTAGCAGTAATGTGGACGTCCTATTTCCAGAAATAATTTTCATCGACTTTTAACTTAGTTTATATTCTAAAAATCTATCTCACCTTGTGTGATAATTTTTATAACTTACATTTGGTGGACCCAAATTATCATGCTCTCCGTAGTAAAAGTAGGTCGGAACCTTTATATTTTCCAAATTATAACTTGGAGGAATTAGTTGACCATAAACTATCATATTTTTCAAAGGTCCATAATCGTACTTTCTGAAGGTACATGTACTTCCAGTTTGGGCAAAGTGGGCTAAAGTTTTCATGCTGATTGTATTAGGAAACTTTGCTATGAGATGTGGTAGTTCAGTCTAAAATGATACAAACAAGCTTATAGAAAACAGTTTCAAAAATATAAAAAACCGATTCACCTTTTAGAAAATTAGTGAAAGAGTTGCATTGCCATACATTGTTCATTTGTGGTGCGTCATAGCCATACAGCATAAAAATCAAATTGTCACAGACGCCACACTTAATTGCAGTCAAGTCGCAGATATCCCCCAAGGAAAGTTTCAGCTCCAACCGCAACCTCTCCGCAGATTGTACACGACCGTTCATCAATTGGTTAATAACTTGAAACTTTTTTGAGCAATATTTGTATATAAATATTTTTAAAAAATCGGAACGTATTTACTTCAATGTAAAAAGCTATAATTTATAGTAGTCACCACACGATCCGTGTTCATTGATGGGTATCCGTATCTCATTAGTACATTACTGTGACCAGTGTAGCCGATTGGAGCAAGTAGAAACGCCGCCTTAAATTTCTTATTCATTTCAGGAATTTCGGATAAAGACACCATCCACTGCGTAGTGCCCATTGAGTGACCAACAAAAAAGATCTTGTCATTTCCAGAGACTTCAATAATTCTGTTTGTCACTGCGGGAACGTCAAACATTCCCATTTCGTGCCAGCTAAAAATATTATTTTTTCAAACATTAATTAATTTTGTCATAAATCTACAGTACTGTGAGCAAAAAGTGAATACCTAAAATCCCAATATTCCAAATCATTTTCGAAATTCAATTAAAAGCTAAAAAACGATTCATTTTTATTTCAAAATATATTTACAAATAGATAGGTTTTTCTGGACTTACGTAAACTTCTACTTCCCGGCTGAAAATTCCAACAATCTGATGCAGCTGCAAGTCCATGCTGAAGATAGACGGCTTCTTTCTTTCCAGTGTGTTTCTTAGACAAATGTGGTGATCCAATAATCCTATAAGCCTTGAGAATGTAACCGTCGTCTGTTGTAATATTGTGTTCCTCAAACGGATAACCGTACGTCTCCAAAAATTCTACCTGGGGAAATATGCAATAAAATTAGCTTGACTGGTTCACTGAATTGCGATGACACTCTTTAAAAATATACCATATTTTTGTTCTGATCTGGATGACGACTGGCTATAGTAGCTTTAACATCCTCTTCGCATGTTGAGTACGGTGTAGACAATTGGGATGCTGTCCAAGCTGGAGGATTTGGGGCACAAATAAGGTCAGGTGTCAGGGGAACTTTATTGATGGCAACTACATATCTAACGCAAACCAAAAACAAGATAATTCCCAGAAAATTGGGAATGACATTTAAAACCTTCATTTTAGGCTGCGCAATGAAATAATTTGAAAAATAATCTTTCATGCAAAAAATACTGAAAGCTTGTGCAACTTTCTGTTACAATGCACTTTTTGAAATGAATGCTAGTTTCTTGTTATCCTTCGGGTTTTCCTCAGAAATACCGGATGTAATTGGATTCGTTCTGCTTTGCAAAGCTAAGAATATTTTTCTAGTGACTCATAGAGCGTCTCAGAAGTTTTATTGTTGCAAGAATTGAGCTTGGCTATTCACTTGAGAAATTGCAATCATTATCGTGTGGCAAATTGGTTAGTGACGGTTGGGTAACAAATGAAACAACTTTTTCTCCAGTGAAACTAGTGAATAGACCAAAAATGTATTTCTACACAGGTATAATATATTCTGAAAAAATACTAGTGTAAACTAGTGAAGATTCAAGGACAACAGAATGCAAATCCTGATGCACAAAAGTGTCAACATTTCGTCTGCGGTCACTACTGCTACATGCTCTGATCATTTTGTTCATCGCCTACAATGCATGAAAAAAATACAGCAAAAGAATTCTTTAAATAAATTATGCTCCAGAAACAAATAGCTTCAACAAATTTTTTTGTTAAATTGAAAAGCTTACAAGTTTATTGCCATATCAGTTTAAGTTTAAAACAATTACATCAATTTTAATCAGTATCAAGGATCCCGTACGGACACATAATTTTTGGTTCTTAATTTACATGTCTTTGAACAAATCAGATAATGGAGAATGTGGAGAGATTTTTTTATTTTTTACAATACTTCACACTTAAGCTTAACATATTATAGATTTATTCTTTTATTTTTTGCATTTCCTTCAGAACCAAATCATACAAAAGCTTATCGGCATCTTTCGCTATAATAAAGTCGACATGATTCCAGAGTTTTGAGTCAACCTTGTGATTTAGTTTCAGGATTCCTTTCGCAAACTTATTTGCCGTCAAAATGACATCCTACTTATATAAAAAATACATAGCTTATATATAATGTGCATATGTAAATGAAAGGTTTAAAATGTGTTTTGAAATGCAATGGCATTGTACATTTGGAGGTCCGATATTGTCCTGCTCTCCGTAATAGAAATAGGTTGGAACCTTAATATTGTGCAAATTATAATCCGGCGGGGTCTCACTTTTGTAAACTATTTTATTTATCACTGACCCATAATCATACTTTCGGAATGAGCATGTATATCCAATTTGGGCATAGTGGGCTAGCGATTTTACCGACCCAGTGTTGGGAATTTTGGCCCAAATATTTGGTAATTCCGTCTTCATAAAAACATTTTATATTTAAATATTAAATGAAATGAAATATTTTATCAAAAAGGAATGTATATTTCAAGTTTACCTTATTCATCTGTGGGGCGTTGTAACCAAACAAAGCAAAAGCGAGATTGTCACAAACCCCACATTTTGTTGCACTCAAGTCACAAAGATCTCCAGTCGATAGTTTTAGAGTTGTCCGAAAATCTTGAGCGGATTGAATTCGTCCTTGTAACGCGAGATTTACGATGGTGTACTGTATCAACAAAAATAATATTCAGTGGCATTCATATATTTAAAGTTTAATAATATAAATTACCTTTGTGTCATCATTCAGAAGAGCAAACATAACTCTTGCTGCACTGTTCATATGTCCAATGTATCCAATCGGGGAAAGCATAAAACCTGCAAGGAATTTATTGTTTATTGACGGGATTTCCGAGAGAGCAACAAAATATTGGGTTGTTCCCATTGAGTGGCCAATATAGAAAATCTTTTCGTTTTCAGTTTCCTTCAGAATGGTGTTGGTGACTGCAGGTATGTCAAATATTCCCATTTCGTGCCAACTAAAGCGAAGTAATAAAGTTGTAATTTGCTCAACAAGTCATGCCACGAAAAATAATGACAAATATTTTTAAAGGACCTAAAACTCCAATAGTCCAGGTCTATCTGAGAGTTATATTTTTTGTGACCCGAAGAATAACTTGTTCCCCGCGCATTCCCCAACCAAACATCGTAGCCGGCATCAGCCAACAAAAATGCTGGGAACGTAAAAGGTGAAAAACCCATTTTATTTGTAAGGACATGTTTGAATCTAATCATTTTTAACTTTAGCAATTTCTGAAAAATTTACGCAGATTTCTGCTCCCCGGTTGAAAAAACCAACAGTCTGAAGCAGCAACTAGGCCATGCTGTAAATACACTGCTTGCTTTTTCTCTGTGTTTCCTTTCTTCTCATTTGGGGATCCTGTGATTCTATAAACTTTTAAAATATAGTCGTCCATCGTCGTCACACTGTACTCTATATGGGGATATCCATATGCTTCCAAATCTTCAGCCTAAAATTTAAAAAAATACATTCAAGTGACTATAATTTTTAAGGATGATTTAGTCTACCATCAAATTGTAAATTTGCGTAATATAAATTAACCGTGTTTCTATTTTGATCTGGGTGGCGTTGTACAAGAGCCTTTTTGTTATCTTCGTCGCACTTTGCAAATGGTCCTGATAACTGTGACCCAGTTAAGGAAGGTGGGTTTGGTGGACACTCTCCAATAAGATTTGATTCTAGACCTTTAGATTTGACTTGACATTGTTGTCTGGAGAGAATAATAAGTATTGCTGCGGCAATCAGAAGGTAAGAAAAATCCTTTTGGCGTTTCATCTTTACACTGATTCTAACTTGACGAGGAAAATAAAAATGAATAGAATTTATGCCTCATCTCGTGAATAATTATTAGACTAGAAAATATGCTATATGTGTCATAGAAGGTATAAAAAATACAAAGTGTGCTATAATAACCGTTCACGATTATATAGGTAAATGTTATCCTTTTTGGTATTATTTTTCCTTAAACAAGAACTCTGTGGAGATTCATATCAGTTGTGAAATCTTGACTAAACTATGTTGATAGCACATTACCGTAATCGTTTTGGAATATTATTAGTAGATTAAGGATTAATGTATATCAAAATAAAATTTTTATGAATTTTCAGTATGTTAAAAAAACTTTAAAGCCTTTCAATTTTTATTTTGTTCATTTCCTTCAGCACCAGATCGTACAATAGCTTATCAGCGTCTTTCGCCGTATAAAAGTCAATGTGATTCCAAAGTTTTGAATTGACCCTGTGATTTATATTTATGACACCTCTTCTAAATTTACTAGCTGTCAAGCTCACATCCTACATAAGAATAAAAAATTATATATTTATATAAGAAAAGTTAATTAATTTTCTAAAACATATTTTGAAGTACATTAGCATAGTACATTTGGGGGTCCTAAATTGTCCTGGTCTCCGTAAAAGAAATAGGTTGGGGCTTTAACATTTTGGAAATTATAATCAGGTGGCGTTGTACTTCCGTATACTATTTTATTTATCACTTCTCCATAATCGTATTTTTGAAACTTGCATGATGTCCAAATTTGGGCATAATGGGCCATCGTTTTAACTGACATTGTGTTGGGAATTTTTACCCAAAAATTTGGCAATTCCGTCTGAATAAAAAGTATTTCAGTTTTTAAAGTAAAAATCCAACAAAAGGCTTTTGCATATGAAACCAAAGTTATTCAAATTTACGTTATTCATCTGTGGGGCGTTGTAGCCAAACAAAGCAAATACCAGATTGTCGCAAACACCACATTTAGCTGCAGTCACCTCACAAACGTCGCCAATCGACAACCCCAGTTTGTGCCGAATATCATGAAACGATTGAAGGCGTCCTTGTAAAACGAAATTGACAATTTCGTACTGTATAAAAGGGAATATATTACATTATTGCATTGAGTCGAATGAGTTTCAAAAATACACGCATACCTTTGTGTCGGTATTCATAAGAGGAAATGCATGTCTTAATGGACTGTTCATATGTCCAATGAATGCAATTGGGGCGAACATAAAGCCAGCCAGAATTTTGTCGTTCATGCTGGGTATTTCGGAAAGTGCTACGAAATATTGGCTTGTTCCCATTGAATGTCCGACATAAAAAATCTTTTCATTTTTTGATTCCTTCAAAATAGTTTCGGTGACAGCGGGGATGTCAAATATTCCCATTTCGTGCCAGCTAAGTTGACGTTCAATACCATTTCAATTTCTATGCAAATCACTTCATGATAAATAATTTGAGAGTATTTTTTAAACACCTAAAGTTCCAGTACTCCAGGTCTTTTTCAGAGTTATAGATGTTATGCCTCGTTGAATAACTGGTTCCTCTGGCATTCCCCAGCCAGACCTCATATCCAGCGTCAGCCAATTTAAAAGCTACCGAATATAAAATTTTACAACAACAATTTTAATTAAAGGAAATTGTTTGAGTCTTGCGCTGAATAAATTTAATAATTCCTTGAGAGAGCATAAGTTACGAAAATTTCTGTTCCCTGGCTGAAAGAACCAAGAGTCAGAAGCAGCGGCCAGACCATGTTGTATATACACAGCTTGCTTTTTCTCAGTGATTGCTTTCTTCTTATTTGGAGATCCTGTGATTCTGTAAACTGTCAAAATATAGTCATCCATTGTAGTGACTTTGTATTCCTTAAAAGGATATCCGTACGCTTCCAAAACTTCGCCCTAAAAATTGAACAACACATTTTGAAATTAAAATTATTATATTATGATAGCTTTAACTTGCATTAGACTTTAAATTCTATTTAGTACAGATAACCGTATTTCTATTCTGATCCGGATGGCTTTTGACGAGAGAATTTTTAATATCTTGATCACATGTATCAAACGGACCGGAAAGTTGCGAAGCCGTCAAGGAAGGTGGGTTAGGCGGACAAGCTCCAATAAGAGATCCTGCCACGCCCTTGGATCTCACCTGACATTGTTCTCTGGATAGAATAATGATCATTGTTGCGGTAATGCAAAAGTAACAAAAATCGTTTCGAGTTATCATTTTTACATTATTTCCAAGTTGACTCGAAAAGCATAAAGCACAAACTGACGATATCTAGTGAATATTTATTAGACTAGAAAATTTGCTGAGTGCGCTACAAAGGTTGTAAAAAAATGCAAGGTATGCTTTGTTAACAACCCGATAATATAGGTAATAAATGTTCCAATTTTTAATGCATTTTTCCTTAGCCGACAACAAAACGTAAAGTCATTTTAATTGGTACAATGTTATCGTTTATATTTTCTGCAGTAGCGATTAAAGTTAATACCTTGACGCTGGTTCGTACCAATGCTCACTCTTATGTCGATTTCTAACCTGAACCGACTAACTTTCGTGACTATAATAAGCTGCGTTTGCAACAATGAAGCTTGCCGAGTGTGTGGCGTTGTTCTTCCTTCCTTCTTATGCCATTTCATATTTTTGTACCATTATCGCGTGTTATGTAACAAAAGACACAGATGTTGTCGTCCAGATCAACGATCATAGAATATTTAGGATTCATTCAAGTTTACATCATGGAAAATTTATTATTCAGCTTTATTTACAATTTATTGTTTTTCCATTTGAATAACATTTTAAGTGATTATTTACATTTATTTATTCGTAGAATTTTTATGAAGTTGATTTATTTCTTAATTTTTTTCATTTCTTTGAGAACCAAATCATACAAAAGCTTATCAGCGTCTTTTGCATTAATAAAGTCAACGTGAGTAAACAATTTGAAATTTACTCTCTGATTAGTTTTCAAGACCCCTTTTGCAAACTTACTGGCCGTCATCTTGACATCCTGAAAGCAGCAAAATTGACGTAGGATGATTCATTATTAACTAAATAGAAGTTTCTAAAATTTGTTTTAAAAACGGTTGCATAATACATTTGGAGGTCCTAAGTTGTCCATGTCTGCATAGTAAAAATATGTTGGAGCCTTAATATTTTGCAATTTGTAATCAGGCGGCGTCGCACTCTTGTACACCTTTTTATTTACAGCTGGTCCGTAGTCGTATTTCCTGAAGGTACATGTTGTCCCTATTTGAGAATAGTGAGCTAACGTCTTAACTGACATTGTGTTTGGGAATTTTGCCCACATATTTGGCATCTCCGTCTTTAAGAAAAGCAATTATAAATTGCATTTTGGTATAATATACACCATGATTAATTAACGCTTATATGCAAACTTTCTTTTCAAATGTTACATTATTCATTTGTGGGGCATCGTATCCAAACAAAGCATAGCCCAAATTGTCACAAACTCCGCATTTTGTTGCAGTCAAGTCACAAGCGTCCCCAGGTGACAATTTCAATTTTGTCCGAAAATCTTGAGCGGATTGAAGTCTTCCTTGCAAAAGGAGGTTAACAGCTTGGTACTGAATAAAATATAATGCATCGTTTAATAACCCTAATTTTAGAATTAATTTAAATGCAATATTTAATTTACCTTTGTATCCGTATTCAGAAGAGGAAATCCGACTCTTAACGGACTGTTAGCATGGCCCATATATGCAATCGGAGCAAGCATAAAACCTGCTAAGATTTTGTCATTCATTTTGGGTATTTCGGAAAGTGCTACAAAATACTGACTCGTCCCCATTGAGTGGCCAACATAGAAAATCTTTTTGTTTTTTGTTTCCTTTAAAATAGTGTCGGTGACTGCTGGTACGTCAAAAACACCCATCTCATGCCAACTAAATTAAAAAAAATGTGCCTAAAACCTCAAATTGTTACAATTAAACAGCAGCATATGTATTCTAGAAACCTAAAATTCCAATATGCCAGATCTTTCAAACGGTTATATTTTTTATGTCCAGAAGAATAACTTGTTCCTCTTGCATTTCCCAACCAAACCTCGTAACCTGCGTCAGCCAACTTGAATGCTAGCAATTTAATCAAACATTTTGAAATAAACTTAGCTTTATTTTTTAAATGCATTTACGTCTTTGCGACATAAGTTTTATTTACGTAAATTTCTGCTTCCCGGTTGAAACATCCAACAATCCGAAGCAGCGCCGAGACCATGCTGCACATAGACAGCTTGCTTTCTCCCTTTCTTTTTTCCCTTCTTTTCTTTAGGAGATCCGGTGATTCTATTAAACTTTCAAAGTATAGTTGTCCGCGGTGGTCACATTGTACTCCTTGTACGGATATCCGTACGCCTTCAAAACCTGGCCCTGTGCATTTGAAAAAAACAAATTTAAATACAAGTAATTTGAATGTTTGTTTAATTTTATATTATTGTTTTAAAATTTAAACCGTGTCTCTATTTTGATCAGGGTGACGTGAGGCAAGTGCCTTCTTTGTAGCTTGGTCACAAGTCGCAAATGGGGCAGCAAGTTGAGCTGCTGTCAAGGACGGTGGGTTAGGCACACAAGCGGCAGCCAAAGGGTTTGGCAATTTTTGAGATCCAACTTGACATTGTTCCCAGGAGAGAATAATTGAAATTGTGAGGAAAATCACAAAATTTAGTGAAGACCCTTGGCTTTCCATGTTCAGGCTAGTTCATACTTGACACTGAAAGCATTAATAAAGATTTTGGCTAAGCCGGAAAGTTTGCCGTGACAATTATCATAAATAATACAGTGTTTTTTTTACAATACGATGATGTAGGTAAATGTTGTCATGTTACAGCAGCTTTTTGAAAAGCCGACTCGCGTGTTGATAGAATTCAAATTGTGAATGTATTGGTTATTGTTGAAAACATAGTTAATTTTTATTTTATTTTTTCTGTTTATGAAAACCACTTATCTGTCGCGTTTTGCTACAATTCATAATTCACGAAAGGATAAATAGAGCTTAATGCTTGCTACACATTCAATTCCGAGCATGTTGGAATTATTACTATTTATAATGTAAAGAAATTTGCTTGCATGATTGATACATTTATCATACTTGGAGTACACTTTAATTGACTGCAATTTATGATTATAATCTTGTTGCATTTCGTGATTTATATTTAATATAAAAATATTTTAAATTGTGAAATTATGAATTCAAGATATGAATAGTTAATTCTATGAAATGGTGTAGGTGACAATGTACAAACGTTACCTTTGACACTGACGTAGTTTGCTTATTTGTGCAACAATTTATCCGCTTTTCCATCAAGAAACATTTCTCCCGGATGTCCAACAAGTCAACTAAATATATTATGGTTAATAGTAAATGAATAATATGCCTGGATGGAAAGTAAATCACTTTTGGTTAAATCTTTTTTTACTATTTATTGAACTCATTTGAATTTATTTCTTAAGCATAGTTATGTAATTAAAACATATATCTTCCATACGATGTTAGAAAAACTTAACTTTTTATTTTTAATTTTATTTTTTTATAGAATTACAAGTAACTTTGGAGAAAACTGATGCAATAGAGAAATAAGCGGGTCTTGAGAATACTCTTTAAAGTGGGTTTACTTCTTGAACTTTTTCATTTCCTTGAGCACCAAATTATACAAAAGCTTATCCGCGTCTTTAGCAATTGTAAAGTCAACATGATTCCAGAGTTTATCATTTACCCGGTAGTTGACCTTCAGTACGCCTTTCGCAAACTTGCTGGCCGTCATATTGACATCCTGAAAATTATAAAGAAAGAATCTATTACAAGACAACTTGCTAAAATTTATGCTTTCAAATTAGATGACCTAGTACATTTGGAGGTCCTAAATTATCCTGGTCTCCATAAAAGAAGTATGTAGGCGCCTTAATATTTTGCAATTTATAGTCCGGCGGTGTCGCACTTTTGTAAACCTTTTTATTTACTGCTGCTCCGTAATCGTACTTTCGAAATGTGCATGA
>JAHZMV010004948.1:0-19151 GCA_027743765.1 Coecobrya sp. COE2 | reverse complement strand
GTTGCAAGTAAAGTGTTGTTTCAGGACCAAAGGCACGAACAAAGCAGAAATTTCATTCGTTTGTAGCAATCTTTTTTTGTAAAAGCAAACAATTTTCATACTCTCATAGACACAATATAAACCGGTTAATAATTCTATAGTGTTGACAATTATGTACATACAAAAACTCCTTTACATTTCGATACTGATAGCATACCGATTTTTTCACCTCCAACTTAATCAAAGCTAACGGCATAAAATTATTTAATCCATTTTCTCTTTTTTTGTCTTGCAGATTCTCTCCAAAAACCTGCCGAGTCATTAGTGTACTTCTATTCCTATCAACTTTAACAATTTGCCAAGTTCTTCAATGACAACTGACGAAAACACTACTTCTCTCGTTTCCAGTTTTCCAGGATAGACTTTTACTTCCACGATACACAAAAAAGCAATGAGAAGAGTGATTGAATTGAGCCAGCTACATTGTTCTTGAGATTCCTCCTCAATCCCAGGAAAAGGTAAGACGCAACCATAAGGACATTCTTTCTTCTCCCCTTCCTAACTTCATTTTCATTTTCTTTTCTAATGGGAAAAGTAAAAACGTGGTAGTGGGACACAATCACTTTAGACATTTGACTGGATGACGACAGGATAAACTAAGCCAAAACGTGTGACAGGATTACCCGTGTGTGTGCAAAAAATGTATGTAATGTACATACAATGAGTATACAGTGTGCCCCTATATAGCTTTATATTTTGAGACATGCTCTTCATCGTTCTCCTTTATCGATATCTATAAATCCAGTGTAGTCCCTTTGTCCCATCTGTTCTTCCATTCGCATTCTTTTGAAAGTTACTTAAAACCTCATGTAAAGTTTAGCAGGAGAAAAGCTCTTGGAAATTCCGAAAAGATATTTTTCACTACTAAAGGAAAAATGAGGGAAAACCAACAAAAGTATTAAAAACAATGCTGTTACTTGTACTCGGGGCTGTGGTATGTCGTCGAGTAATAGACTCGTATGCCAAAGGCAAAAAAATGAGTGGATAAAGAGAAGAAAAGTGAAAGTAGACAAGGCAAATATCAACCATTATGTAACAATAATAGTAACTTTCCTCAAGTCAACAGAACCAGTATAATTTTCGGCGAATGTCATGTGATTCCTGCTTCCAAACACATACTCACACACTCCACTCATACACATATGCTGGCATGCTTCTCCAGGTTTGGTCCACCATCTTCTGGAGTCCGTACGAGAGAAAAAACTAGCCGTCTGTCTTTCTTACACAAAATTGTACTTTTCACCGAATCAAGTGGAATATGTATGGCATTAGGAAAGAACGACACGACGACATGTTATAGCGTCTGATGGGAGAAGTTGTAGAAACGGAGCAAAAAGAGAGTAAAATCAAATCAATATAAAAGCACTTCTCAGAATAGTTTCGCCAAGTTTTTTTTATTCTTTCTCTATTTCCCTCTTGACGAACATGAAGAGTAAAGAAGAAAAGAAGGAGAGAAAAAGAAAGACAGTGGAAAGTAGCAGAGGAATTCTATGCCTGTGTGCGAATGAGGTATTTAGGTAAATACCTCGTAATGCAATGCCTTTTCAAAGTGATTTCCTTTATGTAAGTCAGTAAGCACAACGAGTTTTCTTCTTTTGATTCTTTTGCTAAAAATATTTTCCACTTCGTGTTACTACCTACCGCTTTTCACAAAACTATCTGCTCTTGTAAAACATGTTGAACGTTTGTACATCCACATTGGTCTGTCATGTTCTATATCTGCTGCTGCACATATGCGATGATAAGAACAAGGAAAGATTCACAATCCGCATGATGTTCTGTACCAAAGCCTTTCTCTCTTCTTTAAACTAATGGCAATCGTGTTAGAAAGAAAAAGAGAAGAAAAGGAATTTCTTTTGTGTTCCCTCATAGTATACAACAGCTACAATCATCATCAAAACCAAAAAATGTTTCAAAAGTGTTTCTTAGAAAATTGCACCCACCTTTAAAAAGCGTCTTCGCTCTTGCAAATACACAATACAAAGTAACAATACAATATACAAAAAGGCTTTATGCATACAAATAAAAGCGTAAAGTGTACGAATAGGACAAGAACAACAACCTTGTTTAACAAAACTACACGTACAAACGTAAACATAATGCGAAATGTTACGCAAAACTTTTTTTTCTAGCTTTCTTTTATGCTCCTTCCCATTTCAACGGTGTGTTTTTTAGCAAAACTAGCTGATATTCCTGGAAGGAAAACAAGGTTTACGATTCTTTTCCAAATTCGTCTCTATTCAAATGTAATCTTATCGACAGCGAAAATGGTCTGCCGAAAGAGTGTTTGCAAAAAAAATTCAAGGAGAGAAAGGGTCTAGTGAAGAGGAAGAACGTGTAAAAGAGAAAAAACTACTAGTTTCTTCACGTGCTCGCTTACTTTTTTGCACTTGGAATAATATGACTTTTGTAGCCAAGTTATATTGGCTAGTTTGTGTGTACAAAAAGATGATGATGATGGTGCTAAGCGAAGAAAGCCAGTTCTCCCCATTCACCTTACTTTGCCGACATGGTACGCATACATTTTTGTTTTCTAGGTAGATAGAGTGGAAAAGAGAGAGAGAGAAAGAACGCAGTTTCTCGAACAGATGTTCCATACACGTTCTTCGGGAGATTTACGCTTATGACAACTTTAGAATAAACGTTTGGTCTATCTGTCATCATATGTTATACATCACATACACACACGCGGAGGGAAAGCGATCTTTCGGGTTGTTAGCTGCCTGTGTAAAAGTATGTTACCTTCGAATTGGTAAGCAACCTACTATGGCCACACAGACTACACACATGTTCTGTAGAACAAATAATGCATGATAAGATAAAGGCTCGCATATTATGGCGAGTGCATTTTAGGTCTGTAGAGAAATAGATGCAGAGAAGTGTAAACACATTCATTTTAGGAGTTTGTTTGTAAATGCAGAGTAGGAAAACATTTTGCATGAATTCTTCTTTTCATGTAGTAAATATCATATTATTGCGAGATTCACTGAAACTACCGGGCAAATTGAGAGTGCATGCATGCATTTTTCATGCCGAGTTTATGTAAAACAGGAACTGTGTACGGTGGGCTATTTATGTAATATCCTGTTGGACCACTCGGTTTTTCAGAGTGCAAATGATAGGATTGAAGCCATAAATTTGAGGTCGGTTTGGATTCCTAGTTAATGCGTTTTCTAAATTTGTGTCCCGTTCTTAAGATATATTTATGGTTTTTTCTCTTCTGACTGTTTATATTGTCTCGTAAAGCACTTTTGATTGTAGTAATTCCAAACTTCACTTACTACGAACTGACCAGAAGTATGAGCTCTAGCATAAAACTAGGAGGACTTGTGTAGTAGTGGAAATACATGGTAGAATAAAATGTGTGTGTTTAATGGTTGTGGCAGTAGTAGTTGTTGAGTGCGGTGTGATGGCGGTGGCACACGAAATCCGCTTTTATGCGTACGAACAGATTACGGATGTGCGAGGTCTCTTGTCGTGAACTTTAAACAAGATACGCATATAATAATATATCTCACTCTTTCTGGCAGTTACAACAACTACACCAGCCGCAAAATCAACTCACTGTTTACTAACTTAACATTCTGCTCGTTTTGTATCGCATGTGCCCTGCACAATAATGGCCAAAGTCGAAACTACTACTAGTACATGTCTACATTAAATTGACTGATGCGTTATAATACACATTGGGCTTCAGATTTAGAGTTCCAACAGGGTAGCTGTATGATGCTTCGTACTCTGTAAATGGGAACTTTTACAACAATTCTCCTAGTCATACTACCAACTTTTACTTTACTCTGTCATTGCAATTACAAGTTAATAGGTTCATATCATTTTTCGAGTTATTTAGACCCTTTACGTTCACAACAAAGTACCTGAAAGAAATGAAACATGATTTTATAATTGAAATATATTGACTGACTTGATTTATCATTTATTTTTCAAACGTTGTTCCTTTTAGTCGTGACTTGCCATTACGTAACCCATATTACATTTTCATGTTTCATACAGATTTACCCTATTTTTTATTAAATGTGCAACTCACAATTGAATTGTATTATTTTACCATGCCTGAACTACCTTATGTGCTCACTCAAGTATAAAAAATTTCTCAACAATTGGAGAACATTGTTTGAACTATTCAAAAGTTTCGGACGTTCTCTGAATTTTTCCTATTTATAAAAGACACACCACTCCTCCCATAGTCTGCTACAAACGTATTAAAGCCCCTTGCTTTTGATTCATCGTGAAAAATGGTGTGTTTTTTTCATAATGAACTTTCTGTTCCAATTATACAACTAGTAAACATGATGCACTTCATAATCATTATTCCCCCTAATATAATCACATTTTCCATTAACAATCTACTAGAATGAAGTGACCCTTTATTGTTTTGATGATCAGGCAGCTACTGAACGGTACTCAGAATATATGAAAGGAAGTGGCTCATTATGAAATTCAATACAAACTGGAGGTGGGAGAAAAGAGTGGAGAAAATGAGCCGAGAGAAGAGATGAAATATAGTAAAACAGACAGCTGGACAATAGATACATAATAGAAGCTGAAAAGTGGGCGTGTTACGGCATGGGTCAGCTTATTACAATAACGAAATTGAAATTGGAACGAGCCAGCATCATCACAAAGCATAAATATAAAAGCTGCTCCAACCTATAAAAGGAATTTCTCACCATAATCGAAATCATATTTAAATAAAAATACACTCATAGTCCTAAACAGTAGTGCCACTGCTGTGACTAATTGCACTTTACATCTTTATAATACATGGAAAAAGATTCCATACTTGATTGAAAATTGCGAGTCACTTCATAATATCGTGAATGTAAATGTGTAGTTGCTGAAAGGAATCGTACTTTCCTGATAACAGATAGGCATATAAAACACTTTAATTTTTGGTGCCCACTGACCCTTGAAATGCTCAACTTCCCAGTGTCCAGCTGTGAACATGAATGCGTGAACAATGGTACTCGGAGAAATGGCGTATCAGTAAGTGTCAAGCGCACCGCTGCTTACTCCAGCGAAGGTAGAAAACATGTATTGCATGACGTGATACCATTATTTAGCTGATTGCTATTACTTGTTTCAGTTAATTATTTACGGAACAGTAGCAAATTGTCTGTCAAATGAGAGGAAAGTGGTAATATTAGGTAAATGTTCTACGCAGTGGAGAGTATAAAGGCACAGTGAGTTTCCTATTATTCAACACATCTTGCTTCAAGCAAGTAAAATGCTTCTTTTTGTTACACAGTACGATACATGAATACTAGGTAAGTCCAGTAATCGCTCACATAATATACATTATATTGCGTGAAAGCTTAAAATCGCATGTATGTACATGTTTTGTAGTACCTCAATAACTTATGCCGAGTCATCTAAGCAGAGATTAGAAGCGCTTGGTCGGGCGGCTTGATTTTGGCTGTGAATAAAATATAAAAAGACAAGAACACAAAAGGAGGATGAGTTTAGCTTCTGTATAGGAAAGCATGATGTAGTGAGTATTATTCATTTCTCCTAACTTTATTAAGCCTTCTCGATCTAATGAGATTACGTACACAACAAGTAACACACATGTGTGCGTATAAAACATGAAATATGCTAGTGGCATTCGACAAGGATGGTGGTGTATACGCAGCAAGGCAATGTTCCCAGCAGAAATGCTAGTGCACAGAGAACAGCAACTCTTTTTACAAAGTAACAATGCAACCACAATGTTAGTGAACATCTGGGAGTAAACAGTGCTACAAAAGCTGCTTTTTTGGTTTATTAGGGATACTACATAAGCCAGGCCACTACTATCAAACTCACTCTCATCTCTACTTTTCCTCTGAAAAAGATGATACAACTGCGAGTTTTGGCCAGAACTAATTTAGCCTCAAGTTCCTCTTCACTCCCAACAGCACAGTCATCCTTTTGACGGTAGAAAAAAAGCACTGGGTATCAAGGAGACTGTGCTCCAGTAAACTTGCAAAGAGCCGGTTGGAGTTATTCTAAGCAGTAGACAAAAAGATGGGAAGGAAGGAACCTTTTGAGTCTATCCGTTACCTTTGAATTGGAGCAGTATACCCCTTATTCCAGCAAGCATAACGCAGTCATTACGTATTACAAAGAAATAGCAACAGCAGTGGCAACAACACCCGTCCCAGTCAATTTCATTTTCAATTTCCTCCACATTCGACAGGCAAGTAAATGAGTTTCTCATCCTATTTAGCGATTTCATCCTTGAGATATAATGGCAAGTTACCAGAAGGAGTAGTTATGCTGGATAAATATGTTGTGTGAGCACAAGGCACCAGCGCAAAGAATTTCAAGAAAGCTGAAAGTTGAAGCAATGCCATGCTGGATATGGTTATGGTCGGAGCCAGCCAGACACAAAGATTGTGCGTAATGCCTATTAACACATTTTAGTATACATGAAAATGGTCACATCCACTTTGGCTTCTCTGCGTTTATTTAATTTCTCTATTTACAATTCCATACGACAACAATAACAATAGCTTAATCAGACAAAAAGAAACATTCCTTGAGAGATGGCAATGATGCAGTGTAACGTAGGATTGTTATTATTATTTATATAAAATAGTTTAATTTCGCTGATAAACTAGTTCAATGTATCGGAGAAAGCTGTATGAATTGACGTATGTATAAGAAAATACCGTATAATTATGTGAATTGAATACATCATTTATCTCGGCTGCTTCTACTTTATTTTAACAACTTGAGACACCGGCTGGCAAGATTTTGTTCACTAGTCCAAGCTATCCCATATTATGCTTATTTCATTGGAAGAGATCTACATTTTCTTATTCATCTCCGTAGTCAGACTTGTGATTAGAAGAAAAATGGATATTTCATGAAATGTGATCCCCTTAATCAATGACAATTTCGCAGTCTTGTTCTCGTTTTTTACCCTCCTTATCAAAGTTGAGGATCAGACTTTGTTAAAGATGTGTGAGTTGATGATAATGTGCGTGGCGTGTCTATCAACGTACATCTACAGTAGTGCTGCCGAGCCTCTTTCTGATGTCAACCAACTAAAACTGGAGAACAAGGCCTTTTCCTTTTCTCCCTCTTTGCTTCATTGAGAAAAACTTCTTGAGAAGAATGAAGATTCTTTCCTTAATGAATGGAATGGATAATAGCAGACAGAGAAGGAGAAGATGTGGAAGTAGAGGCACTGCCACTTATTATTATTATTATTTCTTTACTTAATGAACTGACTATGAAAGGAGAGAAGAGAGGGTAAAGTGAAGTGGTAATCTGGCTGATGGATGGAATAGAACCTGAAAAAACTGACTGAGTTCTCTTGATGCTCTTCTTCTTCTCCGGATGGAAATGAAATGACTTGTCCAGGAAATATTGTCGTTTTGATTATAAACATAGATATCTTTTGGAAATGTAATAATAATAAGGCATATTATTACGCTCGTTTTCAAGTGGCTCACTATATTACTTATATAGAGCTGGCACAGCTTGGTAATAAAAAATGTTGAATTAAATTGGAAGAGAGAAAAAGAGAAAAGGATGCGGTTGGCTCAAGTTTGTTGTTACTGCTGGAAGAATTGGAGAGGGGAATGAATGGCTTGCGTACTTGTTCTTGTGTAAAAAATGTTTGATATCCTATTATATTATACCTTTTGCTAATGCTCATTTGAGTGCATATGTATATTATGCCTCCATCAAAAAAGCAAAATGTGTAGATTATTGATATGAAAGTTGGTTGCTTTTTATAGTTTGATAATAGCAAATGATACGGCATTGTGCATATAATGGGATTCTTGTGCACGACGTGTACTTTTCAAGCAGAAAAAAAATAAAATAATGTGTTTTATATAAAAATGATCTTCTCAAGACGAATCATCATCGTCAGGCAAGAAGAAGTTTGGTAAAATGCAGACGAAGGAACGAAATAAATAATGCGATAACTTATTGTTATTATTATTATGGCCATAATAATGTACTGATGATGCAAGTGATAAGTTATAAATTGAAGTGATGGTTTACGCATCATGTTCATACAGTGCGTAGAGAAATGAATAGTGAGAAAAATATTGTTGTGCAAGCTCGATGATGAGGATGATGATGATGAATCATCTCCCTCTCTCCATGTGGCTTTTCTAAGGTTCTGCGTCCTACTGCTATGTGTGTATTTAAATTCACAGTAGTATTTGGTGGTCACAGCAGTTAGTCGCCGTCGAGCGTGTATTTGTACACACGACAATATCACATAAATATACATTTCTCATCCACCTCCGCCTCCTTTTCAAAGTTCAGTGTGAGTACATGCTCAGTCAGAGTGAATATTATTATGGAGTATGACTAAACTTGCGTTTGTATATTATGGTATAATACAGTGTAATAGTTAGTGGTTGGTAACAATACAATAAGGAAGATCTTTTTTCTGGCTTGGACATGGACCTTTTGTGAATTGGATTTATTTGGGAGAGTGAAAAGGGCGAGAAGGGCTCTCCTTCCCCAATCCATCTTAGTCACGGACGTCTTCGCTCCATTTCACTTGCCATTCACAGATGTATTATACTTGAATATAGACTCGCATGTACATTTTATTCCATCAATTTACCTCTCTTCTGCAATGAAAAACTTGGTAGAAAACCTCGCACAGTCAGAGTTCTACTTTGCCCCATCTTCAATAGAGTTACTATTCATTTATGGAATGCGTCTGAGTTTCTGTACTATTCTGTTTGAAAAACTTGCTGTTAAAAGCATTCATTCTTTCCGATTTTTTTGTACAGCAGTTATGGTAAGGCTTTTTAAAATTTACTCTTCGTTTTTATTGCATGGTTTTCTTTTAGTTACGTTAGATTCTACTCTGAATGCTGACTGTATTACAATTTGGCACATAAATTTACCACTATGCACTCAACCCGTACATTCCACGCGGTCCATTATTATTATGAACTATACAGAACCAGAGGTTATTTTCCTCTGGCTATGGTGGACATTACATAAAAATTGCTCATGGTGTTTACTTGGTTCTTTCTATATACTCTGGGGAAATTCTATGCCTTTGCCTAATGCATCATCCCTGCAAAAACTGTGTATTCTATAATGTTCGCTGTACGGAGCAGGAGGCGAAATCTCTGTGGACTACTTGCTAAATTTACAATTCGCTAAAGCTATATTTGCTTGCTACATTTTTATCCGTAAATCTAAATCAGGTCTTGTGCAGATGTACGACCACAAGAAGACACTAACATTCCTCTTTAGCAGAGTGTGGAGCAGCGGAGTACTACATAACGATGGATTCAGTAAATGGGCTCTATCATTTTAAGAGCATTTTCTCCCCTCCACGTCCTTTTACTTCGCTCTCCTCAAAAACCACTGACCGACCATTAAGATTACAGACGTTTGTTCGTTTTATACTTATGACGTTGAGCTCCTTTCCTACAAAATGTTCAATGTGAGTTCCTCGTTGCTCATACATTTTTAACTAGTATCAAATTTGTGGTGTGTGGTGGGGGTGGCTGGGTGCTCCTGCCATATCACATGATCTAGTAAATTAAACATACATACGAAGTAGTGCTAGTACTAACAACAACGATAACAGGGTAAATAAAATTAATGTTTAAAAACATGTACAGAAGGAAATAAATGCAATGTGGCCAAGTAAGTACATACTTGCTTCAGGGCCATGTACGCTGCTTGGGGTATTGAAAATGTCTTTCTGAAAATAGAAAATCGTAATTAAGAAGCACTTCTAAATTGGCCTACTTCTTTGAGAGATCCGGATCTCTTTTCCTTCTCTTTTAAGGCAAAAGGATTGATCTGAAGAGGGATCTTCCGCTCTGCTTTACCAAGATAAGAGTCATCAACACTCAAGTATAGTTTTAGATGTCAATGAGATCTTTCTCTTGCGTAGTATAGAACAACATCCCTATACCAAGCCGTGTAATCCATATACCGAATATTCTCCAGAATTGCCATATTACTTCTTCGAATATGGGCAACCATATATTTTACTTGAGTAATAACTGACAGTTCTCATTACCACTTTAGTACTTCACTCTTCCAAAAACAAGTCACGAAAAAGACAGTGGGAACGCTGTGTTCGTACGAGTAGAATATGTAGCAGCGGTGGCTCAAGTACCATACCTCATAGCATTGCGAAAGCAGCATCCGTCCAAAACATGCATATTGTAGACAAGCCTTTCATTTCCGTCTCACAACCGCACATCTTCTTCCAGTACCTTATAAAGTTGCGGAGGCCATTTCATAGATTCCATTTATGGGAGAAATTATCATTGGTCTTGCATTTTGGATTTTATCAGAGAAACGACTAAAATAACAGTAATGTCTGTTGGGACACTCATGCTATATATATTATCTATTATGTACTCAATCCTCTACCCACTTCCATTTACAAACAGAAAATTACGTTGTTGTTCCCCTCACCTGAATGTGATGTAGGTAGGTAAGCTATTATTTTATTTAAGTCTTGCTTCGACTTTTTCCTGAAACGACTTTAATATAGAGAAATAGACACATAGCCATTATGATCATGCCTGACGATGATCATGAGTTGAGTTGACTGGCCAAAAATAGAGCTGTAGGAAATGAGTCGCAATGGCTCATTTCCCTTCTTACATGAGCTGATAATGCTTTTTCCAGAGTTTGGCAGACGTGAACACGGACAAGAACGTATGTACTCTACTTCCTGGTCATCTATCCTCCACCTTTCATTATTATTACTTATTGCAGAGAAAAACACACATTACTTTTTCCCTGTTCCTCCCTTTTTTCTTTCACCAGCAATCTAATCCATTCTTACCTTTCTGTAGTATAATAAAAAAGAGTGAGAGAACGGGAATCCATTCCGATTCTGATAGACTTGACCACGAATCAAAATAGAAGGGCCCGTCGTCGTCAATGCACGGTTGGTTTAACTTGAGCCCACAGTCATTTTTCTAACCGCCGGATACGCTTCATCCACCACCATTCGCATCATCAAAATCAGCACCGACAATGGCACCATACCATTCCCAAATTCAGCACCAACGATAGCGCATCAGTGCCAAAACGCTGTAATGCCAAAGAAGAAGCATTAGCCTTGCATGACGAAACCATCAGTCAGCACTCTCTTTAACCGAACAACGTATAAGAATAGGGAAAGGGCTGCTGATAATCACCGAGATTTTCCCTCGATTTTTTTATTTTTAGGCAGTGACCAACCAAAAAACAACCATTTCAACAGTGCATATAATGCATATGGTCATCAATATATCATTTGCTCAGAAAATAACCGACCCTATTCCTTTTCTCTTTTTCCATCCACCATTATACATTTGGTATACTTGAGTGCACTGGACTACTCATTCTTGACTGACTGCATACTCAATCTTAAATGTCAAGCAACGACATCACATCATCATCGTCATTATCTAGAATCTTGGGGCGATGTAGAGCTACCTTTCCCCATAATAATATTTCACCTATACATGGTCCACTTTAACCTAATCGTACTACTATAACTATAATATTGACACAAGCCTGTGTATAACAAGATGAAAGTAAAGGACATATAGATATTCATCTGAAAATTACATGCCATTTTTAGACGTAAACTTAAGAGAAGAGAAAACTTTTTTCTCCATTACATACATTTTCTACATGGAAGAAGTCATACAGAAGGGAAAATACAGCTAGAATAAAAAGAACACGATTGAGTCGCAGTAGAATGCAAGCTCATACAATCTCTAGAAGAGAGAGAGCCGGGAATCTCTAGATATATGGATAAGAAGGGAAATATAATGACAATAACGAAATCCCATAACCTAGTTCCGAAGCCCCTGGAGAATTTTCTCTCTCAGCGTACATTTTATTCACATATCAACAGCATCAATGATGATCATCATCATCCAGAGCACCCATCAACTTCCGCGTTATTTTCTTTGCCTCTTCTCAAGGGCAACAACAACTGACGATATCATTGGAGTCTCTGCACATCGTAGAGAGAGGGTGCACGAACACAATGTACAAAAGTAGTACGAGCCAGAGCAACCTCACAAAATCATTTTGATAAGATGATGCTGATCATGTTTTTGTGATGGAGAATAGCTACAAAGTTATATTATTCTCGTGATTTATTTTTCCAACATGTTACTTAATACGTACTCATCCGGATAGAAAATCAGAAAAATTGCATTTGAGGCCTGGAAGGAGCGGAAAACAAATTGATGAAAAGAGAAGTTGTAACGACATAAACAAAGCACAAGACCAAGGAAAAATTACTTCACAGATAAAAAGTATGTTTTTCGTTCTCTTTTTTCTTTTCGCTTCCTTCATTAGCCTTTTGTTGCTGACAATAGTAATCATCATCTTGGTACACGAAAAAAGAGGTCAAACGAATAAAAAGATATATCTTAGGAGCACAACAAGAAAAAGTAGAATGATTGTATTTTTCACTTTTTCTCCTTTCTTTGGGATGAGCTGATGATGATTTTTTGTATCCGGTTGCCTGCACAAGATCAAGAGAACACTTAAGATCTTTAGTATATATCATTATATGACACAAAACCCAATCACACACACATAATATAATATATTGTACATGTATGTACATGATCGCATAATATAAACATCTTGTGAATTAGAGAATAATGAGACAAGCGTCCACTACTAGATACATATTATGATTCTAGTGGTGAAGTAGCTGTTGCCTTGTTCTTTTTTTTCCTTTGTCTGCTCTGCTCCATCTGGAGAATGCAATTTTTTACTCGGATGTTCTCGCATGCCTGACTTGACTATCATCTCAAGAAATTAATACTACCCTTTGAGGGAAAGGGCTAATGTAGCACATATAATATGGACAGACGGATTCCTTTTTTGTTGTTGTTGTTTGCTGTCCGGTATGAAACACTATGTGTGTGCGAGGTTTTTTGTAGTAATGATTGTACGTGATATCCGCAGAAGCCACACTGCTGTAGTTTATGTTGTTTTTGCTGTTGTCATTCGAGGGACTGTGAGAGTTTGCCGAAAAAAAATCAAGCAAGCATGGATCAACTTAACTACCACATAGAAGTGGACAGAGAACCAAGAATAGAATGAATGGGCAGATGGTGGGCCTGATTTTTAAGACGAGGAAAAATGGCTGTACATATAATCTGTTGTAATCTAACTAATGTAATTGTTGTTGTCGTCAATTCATTTTGTCTTCCAAGAGTAAACGACCGAGGATTATTATTAGTGTAGGCAATAATGCGTCACTGACCCGTTTGGCTTTCTTAGTGGCTAAAGTAGATGTTGTCTACGTTTTAATCTTTTGTGATCTGACCTTCCCTCCCCTTCATGAAAGAGAAAAGCGAAAAAATACAGCAACATGATAGGACTACTTTCTCCCTGAAAAACAACTTGATACAAAGGATGAATATTAGCCATTTTAGAGGCCAATATAACTTTTATTGAACCATGTTATTATGTATGTTATGTTATGCATGAACAAAACTAGGTATACTCCAATGTCCAGTTGATCATGTCGTTTGGGGTTTGTGTAGAGAATTGGTTTTATGTGAAAGGTTGTGTTAAGTACATAACAACTTATATTGCTTGAAATCCCAGTCGTAGTCGCAAAGGGAAAATATGCAAAACATTTTTTATTGAAGAAACTATCTGACAGACGCAGACGGGAAAACACATAAATTATCAGAAAATAAGTTACATAATATGCAGGACATTTGCAAAAATGGGATGATTTATTGCTGCTAGTAGGCTTACAAACTTATACAACTACACAACGATTTGTCTTCACTACCTCCACCAAAAGCATGTGAGAACTGGTGAGAACGTTGCTGCGTTAAACAAAGTTTGACCAAGGAATGTCCATGCACTTTAGTGTGGCTGGCATTTTAAAGCTTTC
The DNA here is from genome assembly GCA_027743765.1 of Coecobrya sp. COE2. NCBI lineage: Eukaryota > Metazoa > Arthropoda > Collembola > Entomobryomorpha > Entomobryidae > Coecobrya > Coecobrya sp. COE2. The sequence continues at coordinate 5,224 of JAHZMV010004948.1, read as the reverse complement.
TTGTTAAAGCCTAGTTTGGAACCACTGGACATTTTGTACCTTGTATATTCTCGTATTTCTGTCCAGAGGCACGATGATGTTCTGCTTATGCTATTTACAGGATTTGAAAATATTCACGAATTCTTTCATTTCTAAAATTCACGCTTTCCTCCTACATCATCGCATCCATATGAATGTGAAATGCGAGCATAGACAAATGATCATCTGGCTTTACACATGTTTCTAGTACACTTGGCCGTTCTCTGCGAATGCAATCTAAACACGAAAGAAACAGAGATCATACAAGCGGGGATAATGCTGATTTTTTATGCTGTATCAGTGAAAGAAAAAAACCCAATATAATGGCGAACGGGAAAAGAGACCGTTTACAATACTCATATATTATCTGTATGACAAGTGGATTTGTTAGCGTTACTTGCTGCAGAATATTATTATATATTTGAACATGATCGCAACAGTTGTAGTAAGCTGTGATATATGCTACCCGTTAGTGTTACGTTACACTCCTGGGCAGACTTCAGAATGTCAGATGAATGCAAATGGTCAGTTAGCAGTTTTGAATCCGGATTATAGTATCTATGTTGATGTTTACTTCTATGAACTACCAATTTACATGAATGTTAAGTTTACACACTATGTTAAAGATACACAGCTTCTCTGTAAAAATGCAAAATTGGCACGTACCAATGAAAATTTCATGTTATATTCCACAGGAGGAAGCATGCGTCTAAACCTGACAGTTGAACTATTTATTGTGTAGCTGTACATAAAATATTGCATAAATTGTAATCATGCTTACTCTTGTATTATGGTATATTTTCTGTATTTGTTTACTCGGTTATATGTTTAAGACGGAAATTTTGATGTACTTATTGTGGCTCATTTTTCATACTAATAGGTCGCTTTGTATCAGGGGATAAAAGGAATACCTACATGTGATTTCTCATATTTGGAATTCCAATAGTCTGTCCTTGTCTTTTATTAATTACATTGAATACCACCCTCCTTCCTGAAGGCTTTGTGTGCAAGTTGTTATCACTAGATCTTGGATTTTACGCAGTAGTACGGACCACGAAATTCTCTTCGAACGTGTTATATAAAAGTGAAAGTAACAAATGAAATATCATCATCTTCCAAATGGTAGGACTGTATGTATACTATGCATCTGAGGAAAGGAACATGATAGTGAAGATATCCAAGTTTGCAATGTATCTTCTACTAAATATACCTAGATATCCATACAAATATATGTAATTTTTACACTTGTTTTCATCATAAAAGATTGGTAGGAAAACCTGCAAAGGCCACCATCATTACTTAAAGCAGCATCAATATCTTTGGATGGCCTTAGGAGCTTGTTTATATAAAGTGTGAACTATTTTCTGAAAGAACTACATACGTACACTTACAAACTCTTGATTGTAATATTTTTTACTCTAGCGATATTGATATCTACGTTACCCGAACACCAAGCTGGGGTGCCATCAAAAATAGCGATGCTGTATTGTTTTCCTGACACTTACAAATTGATAGTGAGCACTCTGAGTAGAGTAAACATCATCATCATAATAATTGCATTGGGGAGAAGAAGGAACAATAAATTAGGTATTAGCCCGTCTCATTCAGAGTGAAAAATGATTTAATGTCTATAGGTAAATGGCACATTTTTGTGGTTAGGTTTTTAGGTACTAGTGTGTAACAATTATCACTTGTTATACATCTTTTCAATTCAATGCGTCGCTGATTCAAAAAAATGTACAAAAATACACTCACTTCAGCCTAGATATACTTTTGTTCACAAACTTTTGAAGAAATTCTTAGAGTTAAAAGTAAAATGATCATCTGTGGTAGTTTTGAGAAAGCAAATATTATAAAATTTTCTATTCATTATGCTGTCAAAAGGTTTTAGCAAGTGAAAGGAATCGGAACATATATAAGAAGCATTCATGAAACGCTTCGAATTGCGTTTTATAATCCATTGATTGTAAGCATTTTGTAATCAAAAGGGTTCCTCTTGTTCGTGGTGTAGCAAATAAAAAATTGAAGTGTTGTGATCCATGAAAAGACTGAACCAGACGTATTAGCGGTAACAAATGTTTTATTTATTCAAAGGATAAATTCAAACTTTCATCTAACCAAACAAGCGCTATTTATTTCCAATAGAAAAGGGTGGCTCTGTGATGGTATACTCTCTGCTGCTGCTTATATTCTCAGCATAAACATTCTATTGCATTGGATAAAGACGTAAGATGCAAATAACGATGCGTGCAGAATACAAGAATGTTATCCCTGATAAGTCTTTTTCCTCGTTTGCTTCACACAACACAAATTTCAAGCATGGAGCTTCAAATGAAACTCATACCAGGCAATTTTCTGTGTATCCCCGTCCCATGTAGAACGGGAGAAAGGGACCCTGAGGAAAAGCTAGCACATCCTTAGCTGATGATAAAAACCGAATAATTTTTCAAGTCGACAGGAGACAGAGTAGAGAAACAAACCCAAGTTACAGATCCGATCTTTCTTCTTCAAGCTTGGGGAGAGTACCGCAAAAAACAGTGGCTGAAACTACATTGCTACATAAGTATATACGCTCACCATATAGATGTGTATGTGTATCATACATGCATATACATATAATATTTAACTACAACAGAACATGAAGACTCCAGTCTCAATGCATATGGCCCACTGTTATTACCATTACCATTACATTCATGCCACAACTTTCACTTCACGGTATTCTCAAAGTTACATAAATATATACTGCCACAATAGCTGCACTTTTCCTTACAGAGAAATAGATTGGAAAAATGGATTTTTTCTGTATGACGTACCGAAGGCATCTTTTCTATTGCACTGTATTTTTGTTGTCTCCTCTTATTTTCTTGCTGAGCAGAAAAGGGGAAAAGATGATAGGGTTTACCTTATGTACTTCTCTACCAGTTTTCCAACACTGCGCACAAACAAAACAGAAAAAATGCTATCTTGGTTTTTAACGTCAGGTCACCCATGCATGTACGTGTGCTTTTGTTTATCCCATTGCTCTGTTCAACTGCAGCAGTCAGGCATATCCCGTTCAATATGCGAACATGTTATTTTCTCTTTTTAGGTACAATAACATTTTACTAAATGCCATATCAAAGTGTGGGGAAAGGTAGCAGAGAAATTGAAAGGAGGATAGAATTTGTAAGAGTAACAAAGTGCATTACTTGATTGTGACTAGTCAATGACAGGCGTAATGCAGCTCATCTCCTTTTTCATTCTTATCTCAACTGCAAAGCACGCACACCAGCAATTCTATTAAACGCACGTACATACATGTATGTACACTTTCTACTTACACAACGACCTAATGTATATTACGCAAGTAGCATGAATAGCATATTTCCCGGATTTCACCGATGCGAAAGCCTATCACGAAAAAGTAAACTATGTTAAAGTTCGTTAGTTAAAAGCATTCCTTTCAACCTCTTTTACTCATCTTGTACTCTTTGCCGGGGCCGACGTTATTCTACAATGGCCATATAGTCAGCACTGAAATATCATCAGTTATTAAAGTAAGTAAGACTAATGATGTTAAGATATTCACCTGAGTGGAAGGGAACTTTTTGTCATCTATCAAACAAATGATTCATCGCCGCTTCTTACAATCACAAATACCTACATACATACACACTCACTACCCTCGAGTGTGTAAAATGTACACTTTCAAATAGAATTGTACCCAAAGGAAACGCTCTATCTTTGAATGTGTAATATTAATCATGGTGTCGATGATTGTGATGTTGATCATAATGATCGTATCATCATTTTGACTACCGACTATTAGATATGCACTTCTCCTTCGGCAATATCGTTTGTTGTAAGCAATGGTAATGTCAAATGTTTCACAACAGGAGATATATGTCAGTTTCAGTGTCATCCAAAAACTCCTGTATACAAGGGGAAAGAATATACATCCCAAACTGATATATTTACATAGATAAATATGAACCATCTCTAGAAAAACGTCTTTCGAACGGGTGGAAATGCGCACATAAAAGGGATTCCCCAGATGAGTTAAAGATCATAAACGACTTGTCACCCTCTGCGAAGTGAAGTCAAAACTGGCTAGACTGGCGTAGTGAATAAGTTGCTGATGTGAGAAGAGTAGAAATGTTATCCACGTCATTTTATAATAGATATAAAACATTATACAGCTTAAACAACTAGCTTATACGAGTCACTTCTATTTATAAGAAGACAACTATGATTTTTATGAAATATGATCCCTTCCTATTTTAAGGGTGTGTTTTTCCTGCAAGACGTAACGGGTTTATATTTCTCACAACTTGATCTCTTTCTCTTTATCTTCCTAGTCACGTCATGTCACAATCACACATTTACCTACCGTATTCAAACACTTGGAAAACTGATGTAATAATTGATAAGCTGGTAGATACATTTTCTCAAGTTCACTTGCTTCGCTTTCATCATCTTCATATGTGCAAGTGCATATGCCATTGCTTATGAGTTTGTTACGGCTTCTGGACAACAAATACATACACATAAACACTGTCGTCTTCCGAGTACTTTTCAGCAATGAACATAAATGATGATGGAGAAACTCGTTAAAAGAATTCAATTTTATAATCTTTATCGAGTAACTGTCATACGTCTCGCCGAGCTGGAACTCATGCTGTGCACAAAAGAGCTCATTATCCCAGTGACGATCGATACGAAGCTGGTAACAATCATTTGTGCCAACCTACCGTATTGTTTGATACTCTATCGTTATTGTTGCAGGTGAAAGAATCCTTCATACAATCTTCACTTCACACTATATTCATAAGTTGTACTCTCCTTCCTTGTTGTGTGCTAAGCCCCGTCGCATTTTACTCAAAATTTTCATTTTATTCGTAGTCTGACATATGGTGACATTTAAATATTTTGATGAGCCCATCAAATCTCATGTGCACATGTTAACATTTTAATATCGTTGCTCTATGTCATCTCCACGCTGCCATTATCATATTTATGTCATTTTCTCAAGTGTTCGCTATACATGTACCTAGATCCATGTCATAAACATTATAATTTAAGTTATGACGATACTCATTTGGAAAATATCACTTAAATGTGAAAAAGGCGTTGTTAGCAAGAGCAAATAATAAACGCGTAATCTTGTGTGGCATGGCATGATAGCGTTGAGCGGTACACTGTCTGCGTCAACAAAAACGGTATG
>JAHZMV010004947.1:0-12664 GCA_027743765.1 Coecobrya sp. COE2 | reverse complement strand
ACGTCCGACTTTAATGTGAAAATTCTCTGACTACTGCTGTGCTAAATATATATGAATTGTTACAAGCTGTTTAATTTTACGTAATTATAAAAAATGTGTACATTTAAAAAATGTTATATATCCACTCTTTTTTGCACAGGAGTCGGATATCGTGCACAGAAGTTATTTATGCAATGCACAAGCTTCACAACACCTTCACATAACTTGTAAAGTTGACCACAAATTATGATAATTACTTTGTTCAATTTTGCTTTTTTCTTTATTTATAATTCTAATCCATTTAGTGTTATCCCATTCACAGCAACGTGTACATGACTATTATAAGTCTATATGTGAGCAACTCTATAGAACGTGTAGCGATCAACTATGAAAATTTATGAGAGTAGGCAAGACCAGTGAACTAATTATAATCCCACACAATTCTATTCTGTTTTTGTCAAGCCTCTTCTTTCTCAAGTGTTTGACTGTGAAATGTTTTGGTTGCTATTTTCACTTTTCCCTTGGCCTACAACGTTCTATTTCGGGATTCTTCTTAGGATTCACACAGAATCTTCCTGTGAAAACAGTGAGTGAGCACATGCATTTTACATGTAATGTATGTCTCAACCAACATCACCACCACCACCCAATATGTTTAGTACATACAAACATGTGCATACTTGCGTAATGTTTATGTAAATTTTTAGTGTTTTTCACTGAATCCTCAATCTTGTTCCTCAGTTCCACAGTGAGGAAAACCTACTTAGGAAAAATTCTTACGTCTGTCTGAGAAAATCAATGCTGGTGTATGCTGAGTGAATGAAATATAATATGCAGAAACCACCGCACCGTGTCCGTCCATGCTTCTTTTCCCTATCTATTTTTTCTCTTTCCCGAGTTTATTCTCTACGTCATCTTGCACGGCAGTGGTGTGGGAGAATGCGTTATCTTTTTCTTCACCTTGTTTTATGCCTTATAGTACAAGTATATTACAGTGAAATGGTTATATTCCTAAATATTATACATATATGCAACAGAACCGATGTACATAGCTGGATAGCTATACTCACCAGATGAATGTAAACACAGACATTTATAATGTACTTTTTAGTACAGAGTTGTACTTTAAGGAAGAAGGACAAGTAAAGATGATACCGCATTTAGATGTCTCAAATAAACCTTTAGGAGCTTTAAAAATCTTTTTTATCATGTAGAACGTAACGTAGCGTAACGTAACTCAATGCACCACCCAACCAACATCATACACCACCACCGTTAGCATTTAGTAGTAATAGAAGTAGTATTTTGTATTTGAGGAAGTTGTTAAATGAGGCTTTTACATAAATCTTTGTAATCTATCATGTTTACATGTCTGTTTGAAAATGTACAATGAAGGTTTATAAATGGGAATCGTTTACTAACATTTTTACGACTTTGTTTTCGCAGCATTTGGTTGTATTGTGCTAATAAGAACAGATCTGAAAACTCGTGTGATTTTCTCGATCACTTATGTAGCAGGTAGCAATAGTGTACACATTTGCGGTTGTTAAAATAGAAATAATTAGACAAATTTGTTTGTGAATCCAGTTTTTAGGTGAAAAAGTAAAAAGAAGTAGAGACCAAAACATGTAGTGAAATTGAAATTGGTTGAAAAATAAATGTTTTACGAGAGCTCACGGCACGAACACAGAATTACAATATGATAATGGGTGCACGTTAAATGCATCAAGATATGTATGTCTGACGATATCAGTTCTAGAGGCTGGTATTGATCACCATGTTTCTGTAGAATATCAGACATTTCTAACGCTAACAATAAAATAAAAATCTTTGGAATGTGAAAACAAATGTGTACTGCATGTGTTCCAGTTCAACATTCCATGCAACGTTAATTTCACACGCATACCAATTAAAATATACTACTATATGTTAGCAGTTAGTTAGCTCATGTATACGAATAATTGTTTGAATCTCAAGGCGAATGAAATTGGAAGTTTGCTTGCAAATGAAATTTTGCTGTTTTCAGCATACGGTTGAAAAAGTTTCCAGATAATTAAAGAATTGTAATTTGCAAGAGCAAATCGGGTATAACTGCCCGAGTCCTGTTTCGGTTGTCGTTCGCTGTGTTGGAATGAAAATATATTACAAGATTCGTACATTGCATTTCATGAATAAGTTTTATTTTAAACTACGAAATTCACTTCAAGAAACGAGGTCACAATCTACTAAAAGAAATTTTCTTGTGACAGGCCGGTCGTGAAAAAAAGAATTGTGCTAATAAAAATAGATAAAACAATAACAAAAAGTGGCCTATATGATAATATAAAGTTTCACAGCCATGTTTTCACAATAATGGAAAACGTCATCAAATCAATGGCAAAGCAAAATTCCCGACCATCTTCAAGCTAGAGAAAAAGCCCTCTTGAAATGATATCATTTACACTTACATCGAGAGATACTTGTGATTAGTTCTGTATCATTAAAGTTGATTGATGACACATTAATATTCAGAAATAAATTGTGCAAAATATATATAAACACATCTCATTGGTAAAAGTTAAAGATTTTTCAACCACCTAATTTACATGTAAAATATTTCGCATTTTCAAACTGACAAAAATGACAAGAAAAAGAATTGCATTTGACTTCTTTTTAGTTTTATCGTACTTAGCATCACAATCATCAGGCAACGTATTTATGTATAATTTTGCTTTTGTCAATCTATATCATATTGAAACAGTGAGAAAGTGAGAAATCTAGTAGCTATTCAAATCCAAGTAACAGCCTAAAAAGATGAAAAGCCACCTATCCTCTCATAAAAGTTTCTTTTATTGCATTAACTACCAATAACTTGTATGCTAAAAACTTTGTTCAATTAAATTGAGACTTTATTTTACTAAAGTTAAAACGAGTTCTCTCTTTAACTGTTGGAAACTTTGCCAAGCTGAAAGTGCTAACCAGCCGAACTCATCACAACTTTTACGAAAAATGCCATATGAATTTAATTAAATGTTTAGGTATATGAGTAAAATATATATACATACAATGTCATGTGTATAGTGTAACATCGTAGACACAGTCTCAAACTCACAAAAAACACTGGGAAACACCGACTGGATACATGAGTCAACATTAGCACTTTCTCATACTATTATTAGTGGATACGCAAAAAACCGACAAAGTTGTTGATAAAAAATATCTTCACTTGTGTTTATTCAGCAGGCAGCGAGTGTACACTCACAAAAGTTTGAACCAACACTGCGATTTTCACCGCATGTCATAATATCATATCGTGCGTTTCAACCTTTTATCACATTAGCCAAATGACAAGCATTCCTTTCCACATCAAGGAATTTCACTTCGTGTTTATCAGACTCTGAGCAGTTTTTCGATTTCATCACAACAAAGTTCATCGTTACTTTGCCACGCACGGTAATGATCTAACCCATGAAGTTATCGTTGACACCTGAATTCACCCACGTGTCTGCGATTTTCACCGCATGTCATAATATCATATCGTGCGTTTCAACCTTTTATCACATTAGCCAAATGACAAGCATTCCTTTCCACACCAAAGAATTTCATTCTGTGTTTATCAGACTTTGAGCAGTTTTTCGATTTCATCACACAACAAAGTTCATCGTTACTTTGCCACGCACGGTAATGATCTAACCCATGAAGTTATCGTTGACACCTGAATTCACCCACGTGACCATTCACAATGTAAACGAACTCTTATCCTAATTTCCTTCTATACACACATGTAGGCATTGCATTATACTTCATATTGTTCATATAAAACACACAACGACACAGAAAAATTGAAGAAAGGTGATGAAAAATCAGCATGTATTTTAGCCATTTTCTCTGATTATTGGCCTTTTCACCACGTATTGAACTAAAACGCACGACGTAGTAGACCTTTTGCAGGTGAACGAACTGTAATTACTAGTGAAAAGTTTATCAAAATGAGGTAGAGAGTACACAAATTGACTTTTGACACGGTTGGAACGCCACAAGGCATATACCTAAGTTCGGTAAAACTCTTCATTTTGGGAGTAATTTCATGTAATATTTCATGCGTAACATATACAGAGATGAGTTTGTAAATAATGATGGTTGTGTAAACTTAATTGATTCTTTGTAACGTGAACAAACAAACCTGAGATAGCGCAATTAAATAGATGATAAAAAGCGTTTATTAAAAAATACCTCTATGGCTCTCTCCGTAAGATAGGCTATACCATCTTCAGGTCCAACAACGAGCTCAATTGGGACGGACCAACCAGACTGAAAAGAGAGAAAACAGCAATTAATGAATATAATAAATAATTATGTAATGCCTTACATCTTGAAAGAGACAGTTTTAACGTTAGAATGGGCAAATAAAATACATGTGGAGTAATTTATTTTAATGCACATTCTACACTTTAATTTATTAATGATACATCATTCTGTTATGTATACAATAATAATAATGAATCTCTTCCAGTATTTAAGTATTTGTTGCAGACATATTAAGGAAAACAGATAAATAGGAAAATTGTTGTACGTTAGGTAAAAACAAAGTCCAGATATGTCAGCTTCAGCAACGTCGGCAAAACTTGCAATAAACCTCTACTCACTATATTTGTGATTGGATCTATCACCAATGCTGCATTTATTATGATGTATTCAATTTAATATTTTTCGTGTAATAAAGCACATAATAAAAATCGTTAAAAAATGATGATGTGATCGTATTGGCATGACTTTTGCACTAGTATAATACGTGCGAATGTTATGAGTATGACTAAACCATTCAGTTAGGAAATAAATAAATAGGTCGAACGAGCATTAACCCTACATTAAAATGAAGATTGTGTAAACACTCATAATATTATTGTTAATATTGAATATAAAACATTACTTTCAACTTTGTCGCATAAAATGTATCATTTACTATACATATAATTTTGTTGATTAATACATATGGGTTTAGTCTTTTACTATAAAATCAAACTTTATCCTAAATTGTGCATTTCTTTTTATTATTTATAATAGAATATATTTTCACGATTGAATCAAAACCAACAATTGTAAATTTGATGACAGGAAAAAAGTAACTAGTGGATAACGGATATATTCAGTGGTATAGCAAATCTACTTTATTCAGAGAGCTTGTTGGTACCACTTCTTAGAAATCTTTTCTCACATTCAAAAAGTGGTTGCTATAAATAAGTTATGAGCTCAGTGAAGTAAAATTTGAAACAAGTATCAAACTTTAAACGTAGAGAAAACAATACCTACTCACACATTATGCAATACGTATTATGCAATTATCCTTAAAGGTTAAACAAAAGTATAGCTGTTAGCAGATCTGCTAGACAATTGCCTAATGTGTTCCTAGTGAAATTTTTTCCCATTTGAAGAAACGATCCAAATGAAAACTTAATTCTCATCAGAGCTCTCGCTCTCTTCATTGCATTTAAGTTGCTACTTGTTTTTCTCAGACAGTAGTACTTTCTCCTCATGTCTTTATACTTGAGTTTTGGCAATAAGGTGATCAGTTCTCCCATATAGCTGACCTTTGGCATGAAAACTAATACCGCAAAAATCATTTGTAGAGCAAATGCAAAAAATAATAAAAAGACAAAGTTGTTCAACTTTCCCCAGCCTTGAATAACAATCCAAAATGTTTGAACTAGCATTAAATATGATAGTGTTATTGTAAGAAAGAATACTCTTGTAGTTGTCTCTTCCGTGAAATTGCTAATGAGGCATAGTTTCAAATAATATTTAAAGAAATGTTGTGAGTTCTTGACTCGGTATGCCAATATAGCGAGGACTTCACTGACGATAAATATCCCAATGAGAAATATAATCGACATGCTCATTAAGAAGCGAGCAGTTTCTAAAAATCCAACAAGTAGAAAAATGCTCCTAACAATCAAAAGTAGGACGGAGACAAGTGTACTACGATGCGCAGAATCCGGTGCAAAATCTTCTATTACCCAGTATGGACCATCCAAATTCCAAATTAAACAAACAATGTAGATACCGTATGGCATCACAAAGCCGAGTAAAACGAGGTAACTGAAAACATCAAAACTGTTCCATTGCTGATGGGCATCAACGAGTAAACCCGGTTTGAACTCTATATACGAACAAAATTAGTTTTAGAATGGGTGTAATTTAATACTTCATAAAACTAACTAGACTTTTTCATATAATAACGCATTTGTAAATATAGCTTGCTTAGTTTTCTAACTTTTGAGCAATTCTCGTTCAAGGTGAATAAGGCTATTGAATCCGACAACATTCCATTTTATGTTGGTGATGACTGCCTCAGATATGAAAAGGGCTGCGGTGAAAGCACAAAGGCCTGTGGTGAGGACACAAAAATGTAAAACCCCAAATCCTTCTCGTGGATGGAACAATTCTGTGACCAGTGTGTACACGCAGGTAAACCATAACGAGAATACAAAGCAAAGTCCTATATACCAGGGAATAAATTTTCTTCGCGAAAGGGGAACAATGCACAAATTTTTGTGGTCCCAGCTGAATGGTAATTCGTACATGAACCGATACATTCGTCCTATGATGACAAGCACCTGCTCTTCTCGTCGAGTCCACATATTTCCGCAAAACTTTGATTTCTTGTTTGGATTTGAAATTATTTCGACAGCAAGTTAGAATAACAGGGTCACATGAAACAAAGGTATTTAGGCATGGTATTTAGAGATGCAAAACCTTACAGTATGTTTTCACCAAGAATATTCCGTAGAGAGATTCTTCTTGGCTTCAATATATAGTTCCTTGTGCTCATTCTGCTACTAGTTATGATTAGTTAACGTAATCGATATGCCATAAATATTATGATGATTGTCAATTTAAAACTATAAAGACATTTTATATTTTATGCAAATTACATTTAGGTAAACTGAAGTATCAAGCAATTTTAATTTTCTTATTGGTATTTTTCTAATATATTTGAAATAGTATAACGTTTAATTCAAAAGGTATATCATGTACATGTCTAAAAATACCGCATATTACGGGAAAATTATTTGAAGAAGTTCTGATTCAGAACGAATGAACAACGGATTTCTGCAGAACGAAGTCAGTAATTTGGTTTTTTCTCGAAGACTGGAATAATTTTAGATAATGTTATGAATAAATATAAATTATGTATAAAGGGCAGGGGCGTGTAGTGTATCCCACAGTAGACGATGTGAAAAAATCGATTGCTTTAGCATTTATGTACATTTTTCTTTGTAAAGGTAATATCAGATTCGAAAAAATCAGATTTATGGATACAATTAAAATAACTTTTTTTAAATGTTAAAATATTCTATAATGGTATACCAGCATTAATTTGTACAAGTAAAATGGTAAGCAATTAACTGCACAACAATATTTTTAAAATCATACTTTAAAAGATTTTTTGATTGTGTGTTCAAATATGTGTATTTACCTTTCTACAGGATTAACCTAACATTTATAAACGAAATCGATATTTACCCTCCAGTCAGTCTCAGGAACCATTAGGTTCATAGCTTTTACATTTTATCTTCATACATATTTTCAATTACTAGTTTTCTAGAAAATATTATTTTAAAGATAATAATGTATAATGGATACCTTATCCTTATATCCGTTCCGTTGCAAATTACAATATAAATCCTCAAGCTACTATCTGCTTTGTGTTCCTTTTTACTCAAAACCCAAGGTAGTGTTCCAACGGAACTCTGTCATAAGTTGGAGATACAAAGAGATTCCTGACAAAAGCGAACCAACCACAATGACTTTATCATTAGTTTAAGTATGTAAAACTGGTAAAATTGTAAGTAAAGCGACCATGAACTATGAACATCTTTCTTTAAACAGTTTGAGCAGAAGGCGCAATAATATAAAATGACTCTGCAGAAATGTATTTAGCAGATTAGCATTGTATGTCTGTAAAAAGTTTTCAATGTAAAATTCCTTTCTAGCTACCGATCATTGTTAACTCATCCGTTCTTACTCTTTGGATTTTATCGATACACAATGGTTTCTTTCTTAAAGATAAATTATCTTTTCGCGTGTTTTGTTCATTGGACTTCTATTCAACAAATCCATGTATGTTCATATGCACATAAAATACTAATGACGCAAACGGAAAAGTGAAGCATGCAGTGACTGATAGATGAATGATAATTGCACATTCTAAAAATAAGAAAAATACTCATAAAATGAAAATGACATAAGATTTGATACACAATATATATGTACAAACTTTATATTTTCTAATGTTTTTTTATTTCTTCCACTTCAGTTTAATGTAAGGTTTTATTTTAAGCAGATGCTCATAATATCTTTGGTATAACTAGCAATTACTTGTCAATTGCAAGAATAAAGATAGAAAATCTGCATAAATTACCCTACCGAAATCAACTTTTATCTGCTAAATTCATCCAATAAAACGGAATGAACACAATCGTTATTGACCTTGGATTAAATTAAAGATACACCTTTTTTCTCTCATATAGACTTTTTAGCAAATGCAAACCCGACATCGGAATGTACGGCATGTCAATGCCAAATTGCCAACCTCCAACCTACGTACATGTATATTATCCATTAGACATTATATGATCAACCCATAAAACTTTAAGCTGTCAGCCTTTTATGGATACCCTGTTTCGGTCAAAGTAATTTAGGAAAGGTGCAAAATCCTCCCACTTTAGATTTAGAGCAGTTTGCTCATTAAGTCTACAATGCCTTTTGCCATTTTATAAGCATTAAATATGTATGAAAAGATGGCAGGATGGGCTGAATTTGAAAGTGAAGAATTTTAGATTCTAGAGATAGGGTTGCTGAAGCTGAATCAAAATAACAATGTATGGACGATAAATAGAGTACAATTTTATAATAATATTAATTAATGTTCCATGATAAGTATTGTACTTGTTTTGCTTGTTTTCAGCATACAACAATTTTCGCACAATGAAACAATGGACAATAAAAAGAATGGTTTCTTAATGAACAAAATGTCAAAAGGTTACTTACCCCAAGCGCGCATCGAAATTTCTCCTGTTCGTAACGAATCACTGTTCTCACCGCTTCTAAAAACTGAATCATACACTCTTTATCACTGAGAGTTACAAACTTCTTAAAATTTGACTGAATCACTTTTCTCAGCGCTTTCCTTTTGGTTGAGCCGAGAACGGGAGCTGGAAGAAATTTATGTAGGCCGATTTCCTTTTCGATGTAATCAAAATTACTCTTTTTGTCTAGCGCAGCGTCCTGCAGGTTTATAAAATAGTGTCTCAACGCAAGACAACAGATTTGAATGGCTTTGTCCTGAGCAAGGCTTGAATGCTCCTTTGACAAATATTCATCCTTCACCTGAAATATAATAAAAGTTAATATTTATTGGTTGCCTTTGCTTTTCCATTTTTCCAATTTTCTGAAACATTGCAAATCCACCACAGAAATACAAAGCATCTCGTCATATTCACTAAAGATTAGAGTCCTAGACACGTTTATAGGTTTATAAAATGTGTAATACTCCATGTCAGCACATTTTTTTGGTTGCTTCTCTTCTCACACAATTCCATGAAGCAGAAGTAACAAGCTTAAATACGACGTATCCTTTTTCACTTATTATTTCCTTTTTTTATTATTTACATATGCCACCATTCATCTTCATCTAGTGAAAAGTATCATCAAATCATCATGGTCCCATCCACCACCACCAAAGCACTTTCATGAACCAGACAAAAAGTCACTCTCCCTCTCTCGTACCCAAAAAAACTATTAAACAAAGTGAGCAGACATGGATCGAATTTCCACAGTTTTTAGCGCGTTCAATTATTTTCAGTTTGTTCATACAAAAGCTCATCATCTACTTGTAGGTTGCATGTTGCGTAAACGAACAATGCAACAAAAGTTACTACTTCTATTTTTATACCGAAGTAACTTCATCATCATGTCTTGTCGTGTCGTAAAGTGTTGATGGAAAGATAGAACACAATCTCAAATACACACACATAAGTTGTACATGCGCTATAAATACTGCTGCAGAGAATAAAGCAACTCAAGTGTAGTCAGTCAATCATAACTACAGAGAATGCGCAATCCTTTGGCTTTGGCATGATATGATAACATCATTTTCTGTGCTGCTAAAATTTCTGAAGCCTTGTAACTCTTCTGGTGAATGTCTTTCAGATTTTTTGTGTATCGTTTTTTAGTAATTCTACTATACAGACTGCTGAGACAGACATAAGCAAAAATATAAAAAAAGTTCGGATCATCGGCTGGCTTCATCATCAGCACGTAAAGAAGAGCACGTCAATGCCTTCATCAGATTTTCATCCTGGTGGATTTATGCATTATTCCTTTCATTTTCTATCATATATGCAACCCTTCTTCAGCTTCATCAAACTTATCATCATCGCCATAACCCTAGTGGGCAGATCTTACGCACAGATACAAGCTTGGTATTCACACAAATTATCTATCTATCTATTCGGTTCATTCTATTTGTGTCGACTGACTAGACTCATTTCAGTTTCTCTGATGATGAAGCCGAAATGTGAGCCCGAAAGGAGATAATAGCTTTCATCTTTTAAGGGTCCACCAAAACTGTATACCATCATAACTCTTTCAGACTGTATACAAACAGTCATTTCATGTTTTATTTTGGCCTTTTTCCCCAATCAGAAAAAAATGAACGTGTGATACGATACTCTACAATAAAAAAATAGGAGTCTGCACTATGCAACCTTTATGTATTGCTGCTGCTGCACTGAATGTGCAACGTAGTTGCAGTAAAATAAATAAATAAAATGGATACTTACTCTGTATTTATACATACAAGCCGGAGAGATATAAATGGATGCAGTCAAGTGCATCGTATCATCACATCATACTACGCACTAAAATGGAATAGTGGACTGGAATAATAATACGAATTTGGAATATTGTACATACCTGATCGTAAAGATAATGGAACGTTACAGTATCTTTCTCGTAAAGATCCCTCAAGTCGGAAATGAAATAGCGGATGCGAAGCTCATACCTCCACTCTGAGCTGGGATGTTTCTTTTCATATTTCTCCCGAACCTAAGGCAAAAAATAAAAAAGAATAATAATAACATCGTAATAACAAACCATTCCTCTTCAAGACTCCACTCTTTAGTAGTTATTTTTACGTAAGGAAAAAATGTTACAAAAATAAATACTGGAGAATGTACACAAGCAAACCACAATGCAAGAGAAGGAACTTTCTATGTAATGCCATCTTCATGATCATCATTACCCTCATAACCTTGGCTCAGATCAGAATGGATTCCTCTCCTCATGAATATAATGGCAAGGATGAGATATTTTTTGTAGATTTATTAGTGCGTTTCAGACATTTTACTGACTTTGCCTTATCACATCACTAATGTTGAATTGTGCTGCTGAGTAGCACAGTGTATGAGGGTATTGTATGCTTACATGAGTGCTGAATTAGACACAAAAACTGCCAGAATAGTGGGACGATGGATATAGTAAGTTTCAAAGTACGAGTATCTAATGCACACTCACTCAGATAGAAGGAAACGGCATCATTTTTATTGTACCAATAAAGATGTGTGCAGGCAATATCCTGTCTTGCATTGCAATCACTCCACTTGAATCCCTATTCCTGTAAAAGTTTTTTGTTCATAGTTTTTAAGGATGTGGCTAACAAAACATCATCATCTCCAGTTGCCTACAAACTTGAATTAACAATTGGTATCACTCCTTCAAAAGTTGCAAATCTTATCATAAATTGCACAATAGAGAACTCATTGTTGTTCAATGAAGAGAATAACAATTTTACAGGAGCGATTAGTTGCATATTATTTCAATGACGTTTTATAAAGTCCTTACGTGGCCATGCTAAGTTTTGGCTTTTAGCATCATGCAGTGAATTCATCATGGGGTAGTAGGGTTAAGGAATAAACCACTTGGTAGGTATTCATGTTTCTCTTTATACCGAAGCAACCGTTTTAACAAAGTCCTTGTGGACAATGAACAACAATAGCCTATTGAGTGAACACAGGGTGAAGTAAGTTTTTTGTTAATATGCAACATATGTGGCTCTGGATAAATTCATTTCTATTGTCTATCGCTGTAGTTTGGTTGTAATTGTAAGTAATCTAGCATAATAGCGCAGATAGAGTTTGCTTACATTGTAAGTTTTCTCTTTATTTATTTGGTCCCAGGAATAAACACAAACTATTTTTAATTAGAAAATTAATGTTAAGATGTTTTGAGAATCTTAATTCTGACTTTATTCATAATGTAAGCATGTAAAACTAATTTTATTAACTTGGAAGAATAAAATAATAACTGAAATAAATTGACAGAAAAAAGTAGCTTTTTACTCTTTCATTGGTTTAATTGGGAATAGCACTTCATGTTCACAAATATATGGTTCACCTCGGCAGTTGACATACGCCATTTCTCATCGGTGCCTACTTCAATTTCGCTTTATAAATATACACGTACATATGTACGAAATACTTTTAAGTACACTTAACTCGAGAGTCATTACATTCCCTGGCCGCTCTTCCACTTCAAGCGTCATCAGTTGTGTTTGATCATAAAATATGTACCGTAGTTGCTAATTTAAAGATGACATTGGTATTGACAAATGAACTCCCTAATTCATACAACGACGATTCAATCT
>JAHZMV010004946.1:0-10118 GCA_027743765.1 Coecobrya sp. COE2 | reverse complement strand
TGATATGGGGCACAAAACGCAAAAGGAAACCATATTAAAACAGCCAGAAGACATGATTTTGTTTTATCCTTTAATGTCAGCAAAAATAAGGTAGGTAGGTAGGAACCATAAAGATAAGACTTTCATGATGCACGATAGGTTATGTAGTAAACCAATTCAACTTTTATTCATACTTTTCATTGCAATCCTATAAAGAGAAAACCAATATTTTGTAGGTTATCAGATGATGAATTCTGTTGCAAAATGATAGCTACATATTAAAAGAAACACCCTTTCCTACAAATGCTTTACAGGAACGGCGACTGTTCAACCAAATTGGAGATCTTTAAAAAGAATGCATACCTATTTTGTTAAATGATGTCACTGTGCGGAATGTGCTCAGCAAGGTTTCATATCATGAATTCCAATCTAATTTTCTGCTAGTTAAAATGTTGTATAATTTTTTATTGTATTTATGATTGCCAGATCTACAACTTGCTGTTTTCTGTTTTTCTGCACAACAATTGAAAGATGAAAGGAGATAACAATAATATCACTTTCAAAGTCATAATAGACTACATAGTAGCCAGTTTCTAGACAAGTTTTTTTATTACATTTCTTCTAAATCCTAGCTAGAATTTATTTATCAGTACTGCACTTTTACCTCATATTATACTGCTCTTGTAATAACATAAAGTTACGATATGTTGTTGCTACTCATTATCATCAACAAAAGCATATAATATTGGCTTCACAGAAACCTGAGCATTCATTCCTATTAACTTGTTTCACCATTTTCTCGGCCATCATGCACCAGCCGAGATCACGTTCGTCAAGTTGGTTCATAAAAATTTGTGGAAATTATCATTCTCATGTAATTTAATACGTCGTCATCATGACCAGCAAACCTTAAAAAATTTGGGAGAAGAAGGGTTGGGGAAAAATGTAAAAGTATATGTAGAGAGGAAAATGACGATATATGTTGGTATAAACAAAGGAACCATAATGTCTACCTTTTTGGAATGTCTCTTGCACTCATTGTCAAGTTGACTGTAAACGTTGTACAGGCACACGTTTTCGAGAGAAGAAAGGAGACAGCGACATTTTTTGGTAATTTCTCTCAGTGCTTGAAATCAAATCATCTTCATTTACTGTGTTGTCGTGTAGCACATTATTTTTGTGAAATGCAGTGAATGATGAAGCTAAAAGGGAGAGAGAGAAGCTCCTCCGTGAGATGATGATGACAAAAGGACTGACGATCATGATGACTTGAACGGTGTATATAATAGTGCAATTTTGATAATTTAAGGGTTACATTGCAAATAATGCTTGGAGCAGACATGGTAAAAATGATTAATGCTGTTAAACAAAATAAAAGCGGGAGGTATTTTACAAACAATGGAATAAGAATGGGCTTCCCATTATCTTCCCATTTTGATACACAAAAATATGCGACTCGTCCTTGTTTTTTTATCAGTCATCCCGACCATCTCAGTACGGTTTTTTTTCTTCAGAAAATCATCTTGCTTGCTATTTCTTTTACTCGTAAAAACAAAACATATTCGAGATTACTAAAATGAAAACTGCCATATGCCACCTGCCCAATGATATATATATTTCCTTTGGTTTTTTTTTACTTCTGGAATTTTTCTTATTTTATCGTCATTATTATCATCATGAATGTGCCTATACGCGTCGTATATTTATTTTATTATGCTATGATGATGTATAAGACTTGAATAATATCTATAAAGAATTATCTTACTATTTGAGCTGAGCTGACGTTGTGGAAGAAACCAACAAGAAGGAGCAATAATAGCACAAGAAAAGTAACTTTTTATTGTTTCCCCTTCTTCCATTCCTCAATAATATTCTCTTTCTCCCTTTGCACTCCACTGTCTGTCTTCTTATTCTCTTTCAAGAATATTTCCGATGAACCATTAAATTATTGAGTTTTTTGGAGAAAATTATAGGGTACAGATGTAAGACAATGGATTTTGTGGGTTCTGTCTCAACTTAATATACGTTCGTCTTCGATGCTCCGTTCGTTCCTTCTCTCTCTTATTTTTTGTCCCACATACGTAATAAGCACAAAAAAGCTCACATCACTTTTGTTGTTCTTTATACGGACACACACATCAGCATTAAGTCTTATTTTGCATGTAGGCACAATATGTGCCCATCACTATTTTTATGCCTTTCGAGTTCAAGATACATAAATCCCCTTGTCTCCACTTTTATACAATGCAAATGGACTGCCAGCATAAAGCTGTATATATCCACAGACTTATACAGAGCAGAGCGATATTGAGTTTTATATCGTAAATTGAAATATATTTTTGTAAGTACACTGATCCTCTTGGAGTTAATTTTGAAATATCGTTAATTTACCTCCATTAAGCAACGAGTCATATACTTCATAGGTTATTTTTATGCCTTTCGAGTTCAAGATACATAAATCCCCTTGTCTCCACTTTTATACAATGCAAATGGACTGCCAGCATAAAACTGTATACATATATCCACAGACTTATACAGAGCAGCGAGATATTGAGTTTTATATCGTAAATTGAAATATATTTTTGTGAGTACACTGATCCTCTTGGAGTTAATTTTGAAATATCGTTAATTTACCTCCATTAAGCAACGAGTCATATACTTCATAGGTGGGTTACGTGTTTTTCGGCTGAATTTTTATTACTCTGTCTTTTCTGTTTATTCACCCTCACCCGGTCTGACAAACGCACATCATGAATTAGGAACTCGTCTTGTTCGGATTCTTCTTGGTTTAATTTTAAAATCATGCATGCATAAAAAGGGGTTCATCCATTTTCGTTAGGGCAGTCCCTGCAGGCATCTATACGCTCACGGTTGTTCCGTCCTGGATGAAGCATAACTAAAAGGACTAAAGCGTATCTAAAGTGTTAACCTAAGTACATCATTTTATTCGTTAGTTTACTTTACTCATGCTGTTGGACACAGCATGCTTCATTTTATTTTTTATCTCTCCCTATTTCTCCTTTCTGCTGTTGTGATCTTGAGATTATACTCATTTTCCCCACAGTTTAATTCTTTGTTTTTATATTTGTAGTATATGTCATGCTCATGTTAAGCATGTTACAGAATTTGAAGAGCTATTTTTGAATACTTTTCTTAGTGGTAATAAAAAAGTTTAGGGGTTGTACCTTTTCTTAATGAAGCAACTGCACTGGAACAAATAGACGACAGCAGCAGTCGCTCGTCATCATTCCGGCGTACAACAAAGCATCAAGCTGAAAATTTTCTAAAAATAATGTACCGTAACAGGATCGCGCAAACAGTCGTTTAAAAATCTGTATTCACCACAACCAGCTATACTGAACCGTATAGACATTGGTATGTTAGATTTGTGTTTGGATCATATTTAAAGACTAAAAAATTACAAGTTGTTACCCACAAAAAAATCCACCTTAACTCTTTAAAGTCAAAAGTCAAGCTTGACTATCTGACAAGTAAATATCAGAAACTAACGACTAATGTGTGTACTGTGGCGTACAAAAAACTGGAACCCTTTTTCAAATGAGACTTTTCTCCAAAACGCTCCGTTCATTACTGGCGAGACAGGAGTATTTCACGTGCATGGCAAAACAGCGTCATCATTCCATCCATCCGTCTCTTTGAAAAGTTGCCCGGATGAACATCAGTAATCAGTAGTAAAAAAAGAAAACATAAGAATTGCTTCGCTTTCCCATGCACACACACACACAAGGAAACCTAGACCTCATCAGCATCATTGAATCCAATTGGTCGTGTTTGTCTTAATGGCCTTTTATGATGATAATGATAACAACGACGACGATCTAATGACGCTATTTATAATAAGGTACAATTTCAAAGAGTTCAAAGCAGGCTCCTCAGGTACGGAGAACTTGAGCAAGACACGAAATGTAAAGAGGGGAATACTTTTCCAGGAACACATTCATCCTTTGGGGGGCTGTCTACAACCAACCACGTACATTTTGTCTGCTCATCGTCGTTATTACCGGGTCAATTTTAGTAGCCACTTGACTCGTAAAAATCGATGTCATTATATTACTCATTCTGATAAATGTGGTATAATTTTACCTTTATTAGTGTGTTGTATAAGATGATGAATTGCGTTCATCTCTGACTCTTATAAAAACAAGAGAATTCGATGACTTGACCTACCCTCACATTTCTTTACTCACCATCATGATACATTACATAATATTTCCGCTAGTTATCCTCTACAATGCATCAATCCTTGGAGATTTTTACAAACGGACAAAGAAAGATAAAAAACATGAATTTTTTGCCATTAGCTATATAAAAGAAAGTATCATGTATGTACATATTAAACCTTTATTAGAGCATATCATGATGACGGTAATGTGGTGCGCTCCATTAAGATTATTTGTGGTTACCAAAAAATCATCATAATGTGGTCTTGATGATGACTATCAGATAGCAATGATGAGAAGAAAGGATGCACATAAAGAGCAATTTTCCAATATCCAGCTAACCCATATACCACCATTACCTAAAAAGTAAGCCACAACAGTAATGATAATAATAACAGCAACAACAGCACAATAAGTGTAATAATATTATTACATAATGTTATGCATACTACTACTCTTGCATGCGTGCATCTTCTTGATCATGATCATGACATGGTGTATGTGTATGTTAGAAAACCACAGGGTATGGCCATGACATTGCCCAACATCACTCGACTTACGCTTTTACTTTGCTCTTTTTGCCTCCTCCTCTCTATCTTGCCTCCTTCCATAATATGCACGATACATATATAAAAAGCCTTAAGTGGTGCATTACTCTATACAACCAACAGACACATATTATCTATATCTGCAATATATAAAACTGAAACTTTCTAACTTGGAAAAAATCATCCTCGTTTTGGATAATAATGATACCGCGGTGTCTGCTGCACTATATAATTTTCATCTCATTTCACCTTGACTGCTGCTTGCAACGAACCAAACATAGATAAAAAGTCTACTTTGGATATATACCTTATTCGTTTAGTACACAGGGCTTTAACAGCAAAACATCAAGTAGTACAAACTACATTACATCACAAATTTTTATTGCAAAGGAACGAAACGGGACGACAAGAAGGAAAAGCCAGCAGTTCATCTCTCCTTTGACTCAAGAGGAAAGGCGTTTCGTTTCTTGGAAAAATAACAGGCTTTGCCATGATTTTCTTCTCTTTTATGTGAATTTTGTTAGATCTGAGTAAATAAACGGGGAATAGTAAAATAGCAGTTGCTGATGATGATGATCACAGTCATCAACAACGGCAACACGAGTATATATAGTAGTAGTATAAGCAAGTAATATTGCTTCCTCATCCTCTGCCAGTATTCCGCTGTTGCTCCAGTTTTTTTTTTCTCCTTGAGTCTTCTCACACCTAACTTCCTTGTAAAACCTAGTAATTTTGGTAAAGTGATTGTCCTCCCAATAACAGGAATTTGTTTCGTGGTTTCATGTTTATGATAATAATCATCTTATCATCATCACCAGTTGGGTGTACGCTTATGTAATAATGAAAATGGCACACTCTATTTATTTGGCTACTATACTTAACAGTGACTTTCAGTCAAAAGTCCTTGGTTAGAGGGTAGCAAAAAACAGGAACGAGGGAATGACATGCAAAAATGAAATATTTTGATGCTCGATTTCAATGTAAAATTTCTGGTGATCAAACATGCATCTGCTGACTTAAAAAATTAAAGATATCTATTTCACATTCCCCCTTTGGCTTAAATATGCTGTAAAGTATATATAATATAGACCTATACCTGTATAGGTACATATTGTATGTACATATGCATGGATATACCCATGTGGATTGATTCTATTCAAGAGTAGCATCCATTATTGTGAGGTTCACTCAATATAAAAGGCAATCACAGACAAATTAGCGTTAATTATTTGATTAGATATAAGTTGTGGTAGAAAATTCCGAAAAACAATTACGCCAATTTTCCTATGAACCATAATAACATGGAGCCATCTTCTTCCGATTAGCACAAGGCTACATTTCTTTAGTGTTTCCACAAAGGAGTCCGTATTAACTAGACACAACAGTAATTGTCGATCTTGTCTGTGATGAACATTATGTCCGTCTGTCTGTGGAGATTCCAATGAATATATGCAGCGTCATTCCTACAACCCGTGAGAAAATACGGAATGCAAGTTGTGGTTACACATACACAGTGCTCAAGTCTATCAAGAAAGGTTGAATTTTATGGAAAGGCTGGATCTCATGTTAAGTTTGCTGTGGATTTTTAAGGCAAACAATTAAACCCATTACTACAAATTCATCCTTGATTTCAATCAATTCAAATATAAAGCCAAAAACAACTGGTAAACCATAAGCGCAAATGGTCGGTAAAAGCAATACTGTTTTGTGCATTGCTGTGTAAATGTACAAAGTTAAGATAAAAACATACAAAATGTTTGTACATATACTTTATAAGCCATTTCATCGATGGGTGTTCTGTTATACTTAGGAAATGTCACCATTCGTGTGACTCGTTACATATTTCAAATGACTGATGAGACCTGGCGATTTTAACAGCGATTGTTAAGCTTGCTGTGGATTTGTAAGGCAAACAATTAAACCCATTACTACAAATTCATCCTTGATTTCAATCAATTCATATCTAAAGCCAAAAACAACTGGTAAACCATAAGCGCAAATGGTCGGTAAAAGTAATATTGTTTTGTGCATTGCTGTGCAAACGTACAAAGTTTAGGTAAAAACATAAGCATTTTATGTACATATACTTTATAAGCCATTTCATCGGTGGGTGTTCTGTTATACTTAGGAAATGTCACCATTCGTGTGACTCGTTACATATTTCAAATGACTGATGAGACCTGGCGATTTTAACAGCGATAGAATTAATGGCGCGTATAGTACCTACGTGCTACAAACTGCAGCCACAAAGATTCTAACCCGAGTACCTAAGATGACTCAAACCCAAGGCTTTTTACCAAGATAAAAGTGGTCTATGCAAAGTTTGCCCCGCTCTCTACACAATTTCCGTGTTGTTCTCTCTACCCAGCGCAGCAGCACTTGCTTTTCGTAATGTAAATCCGTTTGCTCATTCTTCTCTATTTGTTATCCTAATGTCCAAAAAGGCTTCCTGTCTCGCATATCGTGTGGAGCCTCTACGGCGGAATCCAGGGGGATTGCGTGACAAAAACCAGCCGTACCAGCTATATTTAACTATATAAATGAATATACCTACCTACATACTTTTCTCCCGTTCTCCGATGTGGGGTTTTCTAGGAGAGAGATGGAAACTATCGCTGCGTAGTTGCATTTATTTGGATACACAAGGTGGTCAGGAAAAAGTTGATGTGTCAGCAGCAACAGAAGAGCCAGCAAAGCTCTAGGCAGCAGGGAAGGAAGTAGAAAAGGTGTTCGTTCAGTAAACTGAAAAGGCAAGTAGGTACACGTATAGGGAATACAGAAGCAGTTAGCAGTGAAAACTCCCGAGAAAATCGATTCGCTTTTTCTCGCCATTTCCACACTTGCGGGTGTCTATTTTGACACCCTTCTTTGCTCATATCATTATACTATACGTAGGTGTTTGTGGTCTCTCTGGTCTCCCAACAGAACACTTCATGTCTGTCTGACTGGGTGTATATGTATGTGCAACGTAAAACGCAACCATTTTGTTGATGTCGTTTTTCGAGACATTTGGTGTTTTCATAATATATTATGTTCTTTTGTACCCACTGCAAACAAAATTTATTTTGTACTATTCGTGCGGACATTATTACTCTTTTGGAAATGGCCACCAAAGTTGTTAAACCGAAGTAAACTTTTGATACATGCACATGTCCGGTATCATTATTGTTATTACAGAGTTGGGTAGAAGAGACCACCACATTCGATCCAATAAATTTGATTATTATTTGATTTCACCTCAACGGAAAGTTGTATAACGGGATATGTATAATATGCAGAACAACAAGTTATCATTATTTAAATACTACTGGAGAGAATAGATACTTATATTCTGTATTGAAAAGTAATACGACCGTTTTCGGTGGTGGTGGCCTTTTTGCCATAACTTTATGGAAAATGTAGGAACCATACCTATAATCTTGGCGGAATAAACAAACCGTTACAAAGTAGTGTTTTAACGAAATATGTCATTTTTATTTTTGTTACCTACCTGTTTTACTTAACTGATGACAGGTGTATGCTATAATATAGACTACTTTGTAAACTAATAATTTCAATAATGAACTGTTGCTGGAAAAATGCTTTTGGAGTTTCCAAAAATGTTGGGATGAAATACAGTAAAATAATACCAGTGCTACCCAATTACAGTTTTAAATTTGGGCTTATGTTTTCACCGCCAGACCTCGATTTATGCATAAACAAGTCAATAATTATGCCAAGGAAAGCAAAATGTAGTTTTTGTGGTAAAATGCTAACATATAATGTGCTTTTATTTTGAAATAATTTGGTTTGGAAATTTTAATGAATATTTATGTGGAGAAAAAGGCGTTGTCGGGATCGGGACCCTGGAAAACTGTAGGGGTAGCTTGAACCGAGGATTTTATCTTTTCTATATGCTTTCACGTGAAATGTCGGTGAAAAGTCAATGCCAAAATATATCATAAACCTTGCTGCTGGTGCTGCTGCCATGATATTTTTAAGGATTCATTTGATCACATAAATTACGTACTCTGTTTCAACTTGGCCTTTTATTAAATCCTGTTATGTATCATTCGTTTCATTATCAAGATAGAATTACACAAGGGAAACAAGACAAAGGCGGCGATTTGGAGAGGACACAAGTTTAGAAATACCCATACAATAACGAGCACAAAAAACTTTACCAATTTACTGGCAACTTCATATATATATTTTGTTTTTCTTCCTATATTTTTATATAACTGTCTATAACATGTACGTGTTTATGGTGAATATTATGTGAATACGATGATGGCAAATGAGCTTATTCTAATGATGACGACCATTATCTAACTCTCATCATCATTATCTTCATATCATCATCACAAACATCGCATTCGTTCGGATGTACATACTATACATCACATTTTCACATCATCGTCAATCCTGCAAGCAGGTAGAAGCAACCACCACCGAATAAGCAAACAAATGACTTGACATGATGACAAAAAGAAGGGAAATGGACTGAAGAATTTGATGAATATACACATAACACGTATGTTTTGCTCATGTGTGAAATAATGTAAAAGTAAGCAAGGTAGCAAAACGAAAACCAACCAGGCATGATGATGAGTCGTCGTATGATGAAGGATCCATCCATACTTCCATTATATTATTTATTATTCTTTTATGGAGACATTGTACCATGAAAGAATAATATAATTTGATGAAGGAGGTGGATCCACGCTGTCCTTTAAGTAAGAATGAAATTGGACAAGTTGCATTCACATGGCTTCTTTTTCTTTTCAGAATATCCTATTCTCCTCTTCATTTTTTATTTATTATTATTCTCTGCTTTCTTCCATGCTACTACTATTCCTAATTTTCTTTACATTTACGCTCGACAATTATGTAGTTTGTTGTGTAGCAAAACGATAAGATGATGGAATATAAATAGTTAAGGGAGAACAGCATGCATTATACGAAAAGAAAAACTTGTTCGGGTCCATTTAGTCATTACCGTCGTCGTCAACCAATATAACCTTATACAATACACAAATAACTTATTACATACATTCATGCATGATGTACAGGGTTGGTGAAAACTCCGGTAGGAAGTAATCAAGTAGGATTAAGGACGTTTGTGCTACTGACGTACGTATAAAAAATATTTACTTAATGTATCCATAAAAATATAATATTCTGAAGAAGAATCTCAAAAACTCAAATGAACCAGGAAAAGCATTGCGATAATGAAGTAATTTATACGGAACATAAGTATAAATGGAAGGTCTAGGGATTTGGACAGTTTATATTTTTCTATAATCTATAGCACAGAAAATCATCTTATAGCATAACAAACTATTATTCACACCACGTATCAAGTCCTAATGACTGTATTTCGCACAGTGTAAATTTTAAAGAACCGAAATAAATAAATGAATTGAAAAAT
>JAHZMV010004945.1:0-32122 GCA_027743765.1 Coecobrya sp. COE2 | reverse complement strand
CCTATTTGCATCCATATTACATGATGTCATCATATTTAGGTCACTACAGTACACTCACAATTCTGGTCATTGACTGTGTCACTGGGTTAGAAAATTTGGGAACATATTTGGGCGAATTTCTTGGTTTTTCTGTTATTCTCACTGAAGTGCACCGCGTGTGCAACAGCATAACAAAGTCGGAGTAAAAGTTAAATTCGTTGTTTAGACTTGGATTTTTTTCATAAGCTTACACATTGAAATATTAAAACAATAAAAAATGGGACTAAGAGAAATCATAATAGTTAGTGCGGTGGCTTGTAGTATATTTCCTTTCGTAAGTTTTCCTGTTTTTATGCTTTTTCCTTGTGTCATATATTTTTTATTGTAAATTATAATTCATGCTAATATATTCCTATCAATGATAATGAAATCGGTGTCTTTTCTATAATTAATATCTAACTAAACAAAATAATAATCTTTTCCAGATCTCAACTTTTCCCTTTGATGTTCAGCCATCCGAATTCTCTATAGAGCAGGACCTTTCTCGTAATCCCCGTCAACTGGATTTTATAACAAGTCCATTCCGCAGAGTAGCTAATTCTACTCGAAATATCATAAAATTTATTCGCGAGTACAGCTCAGCCCGACTGGCTAATGGCACTACTCCTGCTCCTCAAACTACCATAGGAAAGCGAGTAGTTCCCCTTTTGCAGCATGTAACAATAGGAAACATTCGCAACACGGTTAATACGCTCGTTAACAGTGAAGCGGCTCCTTATGTTGCTGATTTTTTACATCATTTGGATAGAGACACACTTCAGCTTTTCAACTCTGCCCACAGAACGAGTCCTCCACTGCTGATCCCTCCACGAAAACCAAAGCCAACCTCCAATTCCACGACTCCTGCGACTGGTGGCAGCAAAAGTAAAAACTCAACAATTACTACAACGGTGAAACCTGGACAAGGAGGAAAAGTTAGCGAAACGACGGTTGCCTCCGTACCAAGCAGTACAAAGAATCCTGCTCCATTTGGGGAGGTGTCAAATAGTAATTCAGAAAATATTCAAGTAAAGGCAGTAGATAATGAGGAGGATGAAACTGATAGCAGTGAAGACGATTGAATAAAATAAGAAATAAAACCCTCACGAGATTAATTACTAATAATAATTACGACCTTACCCTATATGCATGTCACTGTTGTCGTTGTATTATCTTATTTCACGGCATAAGGAAAATTAACCTTTGCATCTATGTACTTTGAAAAAAGATCTTGTTTATACTACCTATTATAAATTCAAATTGCTTGTCATTAGTACATGGGATAACAATTGTTTTCTTTTGTAACGGTGCTGACTAAGCGTTATTAAAAGAGACATAAATCCTTCATAAATCACTACATACAATATGCTTCATTGCATAACGTGACGCGCTACAAATTTCCATACAAAACGAACAATGAATGGTGCAGTAATAAACCTTCCGTCAACTACACAGTCTAAATATTTCATAACTGAAATTACATATATGTAATATACTGTATTTCGAAAACGTTATTTGGTACACTATTGGTAATATTGCCGTTATTATATATGTAGGTAAAACTACTAAACTGTGATGATTTTGCACAGCAGTGATCTTTGTGACATTAGCGTAGCAGGAAACCAGGAAAGTCATATTAGCAGCAACCTTTCTCATGTCATAGATTCCTGGAGACAAATTTAAAACATCACATACAATTAATCAGTTCACTTCTGTTGTGCTAATTTGCAAACTATGCATTTAATTGATACGATTCTATTGATAGTTGGTGTGATATTTTGCAGCATAACATCGGTAAGAACATTACATATTAATCTTTGAAACGAAATATTGGGAGGTGGGAGCCATTTAAAAGTGTTTAAATTTCATATAACCAACAGGTATGTGTTTCAAATGAACTACTACTTAAATCATCATTTCCACACCACCAGGAAGCTAATTCTACAGTTCAACCATACCCTTCAAATGATCTCAATGGACAAAGCTACCGACGCGGCACTCCACATAGGAGAATTTCTACGAAATTACACCATAGAGCTGCCCAACATTGCCAATTCAACCGGAAGCACTTCAAGCAAGAAAGCCCCGTCTACAATTTACATTCAGCAGGTTAACAACAACAAGGTTAATGGCGACTTTGGAAACCCTGCAATCCACAACCTTTCGGATATAGTCCCATTTCTAGTCGATAACTTCTTAAGTCCCATCATTCAGCGCGTATTTATTGATAGAAATGCGTATACAGTATTTGGAGGTGGGAATCATTCCACTGAAGCTCCCGTAACTGAACAACAGTCAACAGCTCCTGAAAACATTGATTTAATCATACAAGTGGATGAAGGGACGGAAAGCTTGGCCACAACCGCAGCAACCACCACAGCTTTCCCAGAAACTACCACCGATACTTCAGGTTCTTCTACCACAACGACCGAACAAAATGGGAATAGTGGAAGAGATTTGTTGGAAGAAAGCGGCAATGAAGTAAGCAGTTCCTCCACTTCGAATAAATCAAAATATAGGATTCGTATTCGTGAACGTCCATCTACGCGTAAACCGTATATTGCAGATGAAGATGATGAGGATGAAAGTTTAGTTCTTAATAAAATTAAACATTTGTGAAAAAATAGAACATGGAGATTTTATAGTAATTTATCAATTTCACCATAATCCCCTTTATTTATTATCTCATCAATTGATACAATGTGGATTATTGAACCTCCATTGCAATGCATTGTATATAAAAAAGGGCATTTCCGATCAATGCATCCACTTAACTATATACAAGGTTGCACGGGTACGGGTTCCACTTGACCGGGGATTCGCCGATTCACCGACCGATCCATTAATTAATATGAACAAAATCAGAAAATATACTATCTCAGATTTGCACTATTCTGGCAAAACCGTTACATAAGTCTAAGGTTTTTATTAATGCATTAACACACAATAGAATGTGGAAAAATAACTATAGAATGCATAATGGAAAGCAACATGGTATGCAAATTATGCGTTACTCATCAATTCTTGGCTCTGGAAATGATGCTTTCTTTCAAACAATTATAATGACAGCATTATAATACGGAATGAGATATATTATGTAGACATTTGAAGAGTTTATTTTCTTTAATTTTAACTCGACATATCAATTCACAACAATTCAAAGTAACAATTTCGGTGAGTCAAAAACCTGGCATCTTTCAACATCATGCCTCCATTTTAAATTCGTTGCTTCTTGCTGTGCTGGGGTCAAAAGCCGTCTATTGTTCTGATTATATTATCCTTTATGAAATATAGTACCTACATATAAAATCAATACCGCATTGCATATTATTGCATAACGTATTATTGTGAGTTATCCAATTTCCATACAAAATAAGCCATAAATCATTTTTTACATTAGTATTGATAACCCAAATTGTGAAATGATCTGTTGCATATACTTCTAGAACGTTCGGTGCACCTGGAATATCGTGTCATTCGTGACTATATGAAGAACTAAAAATGCGACAGGTGTGGACGATAATGAACTGGGACTGTAGCGCAGCAGGAAGTAAGTTGTCTGTCGTCACATAGGAGTTTTATTTGGTAGTGTGGCTAAAGCTAACAATTATCCGTTGTGATAATTTCCTGGAGACTGCACTTTTCATAGAAAACAACTATTACCGTTTGTGTCATTTCGATTAGGGAACCAGTGCGCGCTGTG
Organism: Coecobrya sp. COE2; assembly: GCA_027743765.1. Taxonomy (NCBI): domain Eukaryota; kingdom Metazoa; phylum Arthropoda; class Collembola; order Entomobryomorpha; family Entomobryidae; genus Coecobrya; species Coecobrya sp. COE2. The sequence continues at coordinate 28,401 of JAHZMV010004945.1, read as the reverse complement.
GGAATATAAAAATTAACTTTTAAAACATGATTTCAATGGACGCAATTCCAATAGTTGCTGTGATAATCTGCAGTATTTCACAGGCAAGTATACTCCACATTTAAAACATTTAAGTCATTTAAAACCATACACAATGTAAATCTGCGCCATAAATAACATTTTACATTATAATCAAAACCCTAACAGGTATGCCTTTCAAGGGAATTACCACTTCCGCCGCTACAACTCGAACATAAGAATGCTTCAGAGATCCAAGCACTTCGAAATAATTTGGATAAAGCCGCTGATGCAGCATTTCAAATTGGTGTAAAATTAACTTTTAAAACATGATTTCAATGGACGCAATTCCAATAGTTGCTGTGATAATCTGCAGTATTTCACAGGCAAGTATATTCCACATTTAAAATATTTAAGTCATTTCAAACCATACACAATGTAAATCTGCACCATACGTAACATTTTACAATTATATATTCAAAATCCTAACAGGTATGCCTTTCAAGGGAATTACCACTTCCACCGCTACAACTCGAACCTAAGAATGCTTCAGAGATCCAAGCACTACGAAATAATTTGGATAAAGCCGCTGATGCAGCATTTCAAATTGGTGAAATACTTCGCAACTACTCTAGTCAATTGCCAAATACCACCGATTCAATCTCCGCTTTGTCCGGAAAGAAAGCTGCCATCCAGGATGAAACTGATCTTACAGGGGGATTATCATTGCAAGCGATAACTGGATGGACAACGGTGGATCTAGTTCCTTATTTGTTGGATAACGTTCTAACTCCCATTATTAAGCGCGTTTATCAGAATGGAAGTCTGTATTATGCATATTGGAATGGCAGCCCTTCCACGTCAACTGCAGCACCTGAACCTACAAAACCAGCGTCATCCGCAGCTCCTGGAAAACGACGCATGCGTACTCGAAAACCAAGTACCACCACAGCAGCTCCAGAAACCACCACCCAACAAAATGGTGGACGAGATTTGTTGGAGGAAAATGGACAAGAGACCACGGCGGCCACCCCAAATAAAACAAAGTACAGAGTTCGTATTCGCGATCGTCCTTCTTCCTCTACATCGACCACGCGTAAACCAATTATTTCATATGTAGATGATGATGAGGATGAGAGTAAAATTTTGAATAAAATTAGTAACTTGTGAACAGCAAGTATTTTTGCAAGTTTAAAATCTCTTTGTCATTTTACTATTCTTTTCATTTTCCTTATCATACATTCAACATTTACACGATTCATGCGATTGAAAGAGTATTTCCGATCAATGCATAACAATATTACATGTTGTAATATTAACCTGATGAAATTGGCAAATTGTCTCTTTACTTATGTTTTTAGCATTCCATAATAAAATTAAATAATATAACGACCGACCTCATTCATGTCATTGATGCAAACACGGTCCATGTATGCATCCATCCATAAATGCATGAATGAATTTGCACACAAAAGATTACGCCCTGGAATAAAATGCTGTTCATTTTCATGTTGTCACTAAAAGGCACAATAATAATTATCCATTATCCGAGTTTTCCATGAGGAACAAGCCAGGAAGATTACATCAAACAGTAACAGGTACATATTATTTAATATTTATATATACATTAATATAATGTGCCCAAACTGTAATGAGATGTGAATACGATTGCACTTTGGGCGACGACATACATAAGACTATGATGTATATGTTAACAAGTGTATTGGGCAATGGGAAAGATTTTCCCGTCTCTATCATTGACGCCTCATAATGACAGTATGAAATGTTGAATGATGCACATTAACAGGGAGCTGGAAATAATTTTGTCATATTCAAAGCATCCCTGAAATTATTTCCGTCGGATGACAATAGGGTATAGGCAACGGAAAATAAAGCTGCTGATAAGGTTGACAAAATGGGCTACCGGAAGTTACTCGTGCCGATGCTGCTAGTGGCATTATGTTCATCAATTCATTCAGTGAGTACAATAAATTTTCTGTTTGCAACAAAACGTAGCATGCAATTTGATAATCCCTTCGTTGTAATTTTTCAGCTTCCAACAACCGTATCGTCACTCCAACAACGCCAGGCGCGGCAGGAAGAGGCTGCAACTGGTACCGCAGAAGGTACCGCTGAAGGCGCTGCTGAGGCTACTGGCGAAAATGGCGAAGATGCAGGTGGGAATGTTAGTGAAGTCCCAGAGCTCGGGGGAGCTTATGTCAATATCGGCCAAATTTTAGGCGGAGTATTTCGAGGGGATATTCGACCAATTTTGGCAGGCTCTATAGGCTTTGTTCCACAAGGGGGTGTGAGGGACGGAGTTAATCATATTTTACAGCAGGAAGTTGCCCCACAGCTACAATCGATCTTTAACAATTTAATAAATCAGACTACCACACCTACTTCTGTGCAGCAGAATGTTAACCAGAATCAGAATACTTTAATTCAAGATTTTAACCATAACCTTAATCAAAATCATAACGGTTATAATCCAGACAATAACAATAACCACTTGATTCCAAATAACGGTTACAATAATAACAACTTAATTCAGAATTCGAATACCAATCCAAATAGCAATTTTAATCCGAATTTTAACAATTACAACAATAACAACTTAAATTTAAATCACGTTAGTACAGCGAATAACAATCAGAATTCGAACAGTAATGGCCAGAATGCAAACAGTAATCAAAGCAATCAGAACAACAACAATAATAACCAGAATCAAGGAAATGCAAACAACAACAATGGAGGACTACAATTGCTGAATCCTATACAACTTATACGTGACCGTTTGAGTGGAAATGGTAATCAAACTGGACCACCAAACCCCATTCAACTGATCAGAGATCGTTTGAGTGGCAACGGTGGTTCATCGTCACTTCCACTACCACCATTACCACCAAGCCCCTTACAACTTTTGGAGAGGTTAAATGGAAATAGCAATGGAAATGTACAGAGTCCCTTGCAGGCGATTCAACAAAGAATTCAAAATCTTTTTTCTGGTGGAAGCAATAACAATTCTAACAATGGAAATAGCAACAAGCAAAATAATAACAATTCAAACAACGGAAATAACAGTAATAATAATAACAATAACACTCCAACTCCGAGCTTTTCAAATCAAAGAAATGATATACCATTTTCTCCGAGTCACCGATTCTAATATAAAAGTTCCTAATTATAAAATAATTTTGTACATGATTACCTGTTCCAATAATAAAATGCGCTTAATCAAACTTCAAAGAAAATTAAAAACTGCATATTAATTTTTAACACTATTGGGGCATGATGATACCTTCCGTCAATTGCATAATATTCTACCTAAGCATATTCCAATTTTTCATACATGTAGGTGGCCATGGACTAAGGCGAATATGCTGATTTTCTCAGATTGCCATCTCCGGTTCTCTGAATTCTGAATACAATAGAGAATTTAGTTAATTATTCCAGCTCCAGCAGCCTCTTCGCAATTCGCATCCTTTCCATGAGATGGAAATGGAACAACAAAATGTTTGTATGAAACGGACATATGACATATGTACTCCGGCTTTTCCAACAGAATATTTAATTTGTTTGTGGTAGGTATCAAATCAAATTACGTTAGAGTTTATGACAAATATGACGAATTAGTTAGTCATCATCATAATATATAATAGATATAATGTTTATGCCATTTCAGATTACAATTATATATTACGTTTCTGTATTACCTGTTACTGTCCAAAAAGTTCAGCGCCCTCATGCTCCTCATTCATTATTGAGATGAGAGGCTCAATTTAGGTTGATATTGAATCATGAACAGGATCCAAGCACTGTTATTAATGCTTACGGCGATATTATGCTAGTCAGAGTTTCTCCAATTCGATGTTATTTTATGTACCTATTATTATTTGATGTTATGTTCTTATACATAACTTTGATTTAATGGTAGCGTAACGAATTATCATAAAACACACTGTACGCAATTTTTGTATGCCAAGTTGGAATTTTACATGGGAAATTTTTTCGGTAACACGAATTTCATGATACATACGCAGTAACTAACATTGAATTAGTTCCAGAAATTGACAAAATTGGGTGATTGCAAATTTTTAACTTTTGAGTGGGCCATTCATCTGGCCAAACTTCCATCAAAGATGAACGCGTACATTGCACTGTTAACCATGCTGGCAACAGCGGCCGTTGTTGATTCGGCTGAAGAAGTCAATAACTCCACCGTCCACGTTTTCATGCTAATGGTAAATGAAATATATAAAAGTTATTGACAAGACAAGATTTGAAATAAAGCAAAATATTGACATTGGAATATTTTATAGATTCCTGAGTACAAGGTTGAGTCCTTACGTCGACGAGCTGCTCGTCAAGAAGAGGGGGTGGCGGGAGCTGCTGGTGCCGTAGCTGAAGCCGTTGGCGTAAGTCTAGATCTTTGATTTTCTTCTAGTAATTTATTGTCTTTATATTTTTATATGGAAGTTTCCTTGATTCCATTTCTTCTAAAAAAAGCCCGCAGCAAACGTCGGTCAGATCCTTCAAGGGGTATTGGGAGGAGATCTTAGTCCCATTTTTGCTGGAAGTACAGCTTTCATTCCCGAGGGCGACTTCCGTGAAGGGGTCACTGAAATTCTCCAGCAAACTATCGCTCCAACTATACAACGAATCATAATGGAATTCAATAGAAACGTTATTGCACATTTTAACAGTACGACTACCACACCCCGGTCGCCCATTCAACAACCACAGCAGCAGCAACAATTAGGGCAGTTTAACAATCCAAATGGAAACAATCAATTTCAAAACTTTAATAATTTTAATGGCCAATATCAGCAACAACAAGGCTCCTTCCAACCAAACTATAATCAATTCCAGCAGCCAAATCAACAATTTGGTGGTGGCTTTGGAGGCAGTGGAATTAACGGTGCAGGAATCAATAGTGGTATAGGGGGTGCAGGCGCTGGCATTGGCGGTGGTAGTTTTGGTGCTGGTGGCATCGGTGGGGCTGGTAACTTCAATGGTCAATACAATCCAAATTTCCAACAGAATTACCCCAATGCTAACAATCAACCAAACCAATTCAATCCGCAAAACAACTTTCACCCACCCAACTATAATCAGTTCCAGCAACAATCAAATGTAAATACCAACTTTAATAATCATAGGTTTCAGCCAGGCTCCCTCCAAAATAACCAACCATCATTTAATGGCCAAGGCCAACTTCAATCAAATAACCAGCCACCATTTAATGGCCAAGGTCAATTTCAATCAAATAATCAACCAGCATTTAATGCTCAAGGTCAATTTCAATCAAATATCCAACCATCATTTAATGGTCAGGGTCAATTTCAACCTAACAGCAATCGACCTGTCAATGGTCAAGAAATATTTCAATCCAGCATTTCCCCATCACCGGCTCCACCGGTTCAACAAACCCTCATAGCAAAGTCTCCTCCGACAAATTAATTCCAATCAGCCTTACAGCAAATCCAACAGTATATACCACGGCAGAGTCAAATGAATGAAATAGAATATTATATTTTGTACAAAGTTTTGTACAAACAATAGAATTTTGTTACACCGATTTATGCGGCAATTAAACTACATGTTAATGTTAACGTTAAAGCAGGAAATATTTCTTACTCATTTTTCAGAATAAAACCACTTATTTTTAAACCGTTGACCCGACCAACACATTAAACAATGTTTAATGCCTTAACAGTAATCAATGTCATAATAAATTATGTACATACGAACAATTTTCCTGGTTTTTTGAATTTGCATGCACCACCTTCGCTAACAGCAATACTGTAAAAGGAAGAAGATGCCCATATAACAGCAACATCATCAGAAAAAAATCAAGTCTGTTATCTGTTAGCCATTGTTACGTCTTTGACACTTTGCCAAGAAAGTAACAAAGTTATGTCGCCTGATTGTTTTTATTTAAAACTCATTTGTAAGAACTTTTGATTTGGCTTCAATTTTTTTGGTTGTTTGTCCAACAGCCATTATCACAGATCTCATGCATAATCGTCAATGCTCAACCTAAATATCTGTTTCGCATATATTTAATAGTTAGGTATTCATATCCTTTTGCGTAGTAGCTATACAGGTCACAGCGGTCACCGTCGGCGTATATATCCCAGTTTACCCCACACGTACAAAATAGTAATCTAATAAGACATAATAATTTAGTCAGCAGGAGATAAGTGTTTTAATTTCATTTTAAAAAGGAACATCGAAAACTTGCCAGAAGTATAATAAAATATGTTTACTATTCAATTATATAGGTACTTTATGTATACATACGTATTACCAAAGTGTCTCGATGGGATCAAGATCGTTTATCCGCTTCATTTTTGCATTTCAAATGAGTTTCACTTGATGCGGAGTAGGTCAGCAGAAAAAGAAGGAGAGAAGAGAAACAAGAACACCGCGCCGGTACTAAACTGCATGGTCAACATTTCAGTTTCCTTCTCAAGGTAATACCTAAAACTGGCTGGTTGATTGATGATGTGATATGTTGAGGCTCCGAATTTGGTAAAAGCTTCTCTTCTACGTTTTTTTTCATAAAAGTTGACTGTGCGTAGTATACTACTGGTTTACTGGTCCATTCCGTTACTTTAAGAAGACGTCGTCCTTAGCGTCATCCCCGTCCACGTCGCTTGATATGGACCAAGGTGAACAAAAGTTGCTTTTGTTATATTGCAGACGCACCACCACCGGGAGGAATGTACCTAAAAGTACGTAATAAAATGTGCGAATAAGCGTCTATTCTGAAAATAATGGCAGGTGTGTAAAATCTTGCATCTAATTCGACCAATTATATTTGTCTGGTCATTGGGGCCTTTTCCCGGACACTTGGCATCTACAAAATATATTTTTTTGAAGATTTTCACTCTCCGCTCGATGTGCTGTTCGTTCTTGTCATAAAACTAGTTTTATTTTCTTCGTATGAAATCTTACCGTCATGTTGATCCTGACTGTGTGAGTTGCGATTACTTTAACATCTTAAAATCCTCCTTTGCATCCAACTTAGAATACAATTTACTTTTTGATAATACCACAAGCATCATCCACCACTCACCAACCACACTACCTGAAAAAAATATTTATGCAAATATGAGTCATTCAATTCCTTTTTCATATAATCTCTGCCAAAAAATTGCATAACTATATATTTCTCTCTTTTCGACTATCAGCACATATTGACAATAATTACCAGTTAAAAAATTATGCATTAGCAAGCGGATCCAGTTTTCTGCAAAGTTGGTCATCAAAGTGAAAAAAGGTCAAGTAGAAAAAAAAGACAAAACAAAAACATATAGCTTCTCGGGTTTTTTCTCATTTTTTTAATGGTTTATCATCTTGTATAAAACTTGTTCACCTCTCCTCGTCGACGAATAAAGCTCAATAAAATAACTTACATATGACATGATGTACAAAAGACAGTAGTTAAAGTTAAGTTACAAAAAATAACAACAAAATAATATTAACAACAATAGTTAAAATAACTTAACTATTTAAAATTAAATAATGTATTGCTTGAAAAATGCCTCTTCATTGCTAAAAATATGGCTTTGCCAAGTGCGTGTTTGCTGAGCATTTTTTCATAGAAGACTTTAATTGTATATTTGACACTCGCTCCTTATCTCCTACTCGTGTTATTTCTTTCTCTTGCCTCGACATCTTGATGAATATACGTAGCACGTGCGCTTGCTTATCATCACACGATCAGTAACAGGGCAAAGGTGTGTGATAAGCAGACGTCCGGTTTGAATTGGTTGAAAATGCATTTAACAAAAATAATAACAGTTTATTGACCCCCACTTGCACGAAAAAATAACGCTTGCACGTTTTTTAGTACTTCTTCCCTTGACTGTAATGAAAACAATTAAAACATTAAATTAGATTGATAATTGGGGATGCTCATTTGATTAATTAAGTATGAAATATTTTATCTACCTTTCGATACTCCTAACAACTCTATGTGTCAGCTCATCCAAAGCCCTTCCAGTAGCTACAGCACCAGCAGCTCCGTGAGTAGCTGCCGCTTGAACAATTGTCGATGCAGCCAAATTACTAGCTGCAGCGGAATGTGGATCCGAAGCTGCAGCGTCGGCGTATCCGTATCCTCCAGAAACGTAAGTAGAAGCTTGATTACCACCCCATCCAGCGCTCTCCACGATTCCAGCGTTGTATCCAATTTGTGGTTTAGGGGAACGAAGAGTGTTATAAGCTGCCACCCAAAGAGCAATGATCAAACCAATGGCAATGGGAAGAGCAAGGGCAATCACGGTTGGTCCTCCGAAAGATTCATTTCCGTGAAGAGGAGATCCGCCTGGTCCACCTAAACCGCCACCAAATGGTCCCCATCCTCCTGGTCCACCTCCTAATCCTAATCCTCCTTCATGACCTCCGTGAGGTGGAGGTCGTCCACCTCTGGCTTGAAATGTCGAGTCGTCCACTTCACTGATAGCTTCTGCAGCGGCTGCCTTCAGTGTTCCTGCGGCTGCTGTGCAGAGACAGCATGCAAGTCCGAAAATGGCAAGTGTCTTGTTCATTTTTCCAAACTTTCTCCGCAAAAAAAAACAAGAGCAAAACAAAAGGTAAGAAAACTAGATTAATGAAATGCGTCATATGCACCCTATATTTTACCACCGACAATCAGCCCACAAAACATGCACAAAAGTGCATGTATCATCAAATCAAACTCATAATTCTCAAGAAAATTACTTTATTTTCCACAAAAGCCGCAACAAAAATTGCTCTCACAATTCAACAATCAGCACGACCAACAATGCAACACCAAAAAGTTATAACGCTCACGAATGATCACCACTGCACACACAACGATACACTGCACACTACTGGTCCTTTCAGCGGAAGACGAAAAAGTGACTGAAAAAAATATTGTGAGCAACTCAACCTTAAAACCTACAAAGTGAAAAAGCTCTCTCCGCGTCTTCATTAAATTTTGTGCACTCACTTCTACCCCAAGTAATGTACATCGTTACTTATTGTTGGAAAGAGGAATCGACAACAATAAGCCATAACACGTAAAAAATGCATATGCACCAATATTATAGAAAACTAAGGGTTTGTTGTATCACGAAATCATCGTATCATAGTCAAGTCCCCCATATGCAAAAAATACATTACAAATGCAGCATGTTAAAAACTATTTTTTTTTCGAAAAAAATCGCATATATACATGTTCATTTTCCTCGGATGAATGAATGCATTAATAATCATCACACAACAACAACAGCAATAACAACAACTATGTAACCGTCATGATCATGACCAGTAAGTCAAAGTCAACCTTATTGGTATAAGCATCTTAATATGTACGATTATCAATACTTTTCTTCCTCCTCCTCCTTCTCCCCACCATGCTTATTACTCTATACGTACCTTATCCTTATACCTGGTTGATGATGATTGTATGGTGTTCATTGATTGTGCATTGTTGTGTCTTCTCCCTGTGGTCAAAATGCACACACGGCAATTTTTTACGAAAGAGAAATAACATATAAAAATATTGTAGAAAAAAGAGGAAACCGGTTTTAAACATTTTTGTTACAATTTCTCAAATAGAAAAACGCAGTGTTATCTATCGATGAAGACAAGAGGAACAAAAACAAGCGGCGCAATGCATGGTAATGTAAGTAAGTTGGCGAAACATGACAAATCACAAGCAAGACAACATTATTCCCTTGTTAAAATGTGCTTTTAAAGAGTTTTTAAGGATCCACGACCAACCACTTGATCCCTTCACAACAAATCACACGGTAAAGCTTTTTTGTGCGTCTGTGTAGTTTTATTATTTATTTAGCATTGTTCAGAAAAAAACGTAAATCTAAACAGCTTATGTATGTAAGTATACTATAACGGCATTACTTTGAGTATGTTGCTGTGAGTGAACTGCTTTAGCATCATAATCATAGAGTTCACTCTACTGACTGATATTTTTTCTTGTAAATAAATCACTTGTGCAAAATAATTTATTCCGATCAATAATGAAAACGATCACATCCGTATCATCATCATTAGTAGCAAATACATATGAATTGATGCACTGACTACCATACAAAATTAACGACATGCATTCCTTTATCCTTATCGGCAACAATCAACATAATAATCAAAAAGCAGTTTTAGCGCACAACGAGAATAAAGAAAAGAGAGTGAAAAGGGTAAGCAAAAAATTACAAAAGGGTCGCTTTACGTATTTCTTAAACCCAATAACCTTACAACCAATCAATGTTGCAAAAAGTAATTTCATTGCTGCCTTCACTTGTCAACTGATTTATTGGTTTGGTTGCGCTATGCAGAAAAACGGCATTTTTCACTGGCTTTACCGCAATTACGAAGAGGTAAAGTACATGCTTATCATTATTAAAAGAAATTAAAAGGTAGAGTAACCCGCTTAAAGTATACACATATTTAAGTTCATTTAAAAGGCGTACGTACACGCAATAAAGGTAATAGGGAGAAATTAAACGGTTTGTACTTTTAAACGCACCAAGTTGACTTTTTCTTATCAACGTCATATTTTTATGTTTTTTATTGGATAAAAGGTGCTATAATCTTTTTTTATGATTTTCATAAAAAGTTGTGCAAAATCATATAAAAAATTTAAAAGAGTTGAAAAGTACCTCTCTGCGTCATTTGCATTAATTTGCCAATGATATGAATGCACTTGACTTGTCAATTTTCCTTTCAACTTTTTCTAAAAAATGAATCAATAATATTTTTTACACTAGAGTTTTCTAATAATTACCGGTAATATTTCTGAATACAAGTTTTTTTCTTAGAACTCCCCTGATGCGGCCAAGGGCCCTGCAGCTATTTAGTCAATGGTGGTTGGTGTGAGCTACTACTCGTTGCACTCATTTTGCAACTTGTCACATTAATAATGCCAGAGGATGCAGCAAGGTGATACTATATGATTATTGATACTAGTAACTGATAGTTCAACAAACAGACTAATATTTTATTGAACTTTTGAGATTCATTCATAAAAGAGCAGAGATAGATGAAAGAGATTTCTTTCTTTACCAAACTAAATAATGTGGATATATTGCATTTCTTGCATAAATTACTTGTAGTAGCTTTTACCTCTCTACTTGTCTTCTAGAGTCTCTAGCGACTAGACATTTTATTTTTTTCCTCTACATTTACCAACCCCCTAATCTTTATCATTATAAGTTTGCAGAGTCAATATTTTCTTTTTGCGAGGAGACACGCATTATCGATGGGTGCATTACTCTTTTCGTGGATTATTTACATGTTTTTAGATAAAGGTTGTAATTATCATTTATTGCAAATTAAGATTACAACAACGGCAGATGGTCATAGGAAGATGCAACAAAAGAAAATATTGTTGTTTTAAATGATGACCCAGAGATGGACATCATCTTTTGATGGGGAGGATGTGATGAGCAATCCAGTTTATAGATAGGCTTTTTTGTAGACTTTACTTTTCTTCCATTTACAGGTTTATAATATGCACGTCTTTCAGGCACAAGTCATTATCAAGTTTGTGGTGGGTTGTGTGATTGTGAGAATCTTCATTCATCAGTATTCCGCATTCAACATCATCAATGTATATTATGCTAAGATTCAATCATAATCATTACGAAACGATGATGATTATTGATCATGATGTTGTTGGAGGGAATGAGAAGGAGAGTGAATGAATTGTGCTGAAAAGTGTAAATCTTAAAAATGATGACATGCGCGTAGGTATACGGTCGTGTTTTTATGATCGTCTGGGCTCATGCAACATAACCACCAAACACGCGTAAATAAAGGGAAGCAAGATTTTTTGAATGAATTCTCCCTTTTGTCTTTTGTTGCTGAAGAAGATGAAAGTTTTTTTTCTTTCATTTCACTTTATTTTAGTGTTGATGATGATCATCTTGAGGATGTTCTCTTCTGCTGCAGTCATGTTGTTACCTCCACAGCATGTTGATACAATAAGCTTATGGGATCGTCATCATTGCCGTTGTAGAAAGTGAAAGGGCATCAGACGCTGCACTGCAGTTCTGCAGCAGCAAATCAGCTTTTTTAAAAAATGAATAAATTTTGATACAAGTGTCGTATTATTATTATATGGTTATTATCATCGTAAATATTTAACTTTTATAATATGGAAATTTTATAAAAAGGGCTTTATAGTTTTTACGATTGTATATGCGTTGGTGTGTTGGTATATTACAGAGCTATTAGTATTAGCGGAAGGGTAACAGGTCAAGCAGCAGTGAGTTAATGAGAAATGATTATATGAAGCAGTACAAAATGAGAGAAAAGTATGTTTATCTGGTCGATTCAAGTTAAATACATAGTTGGCTGATAACAAAAAAAACGAGAAGCGAGAGACTAGTTCACTTGGTCAGGCAAAAAGAGACAGATCAATGTTTACTTTGAGAAAATTGCAAAAGCATCAGTGCATAATACATATAGTCAGGGGAGGCAAGAAAACAAAGTGAAGGTGGCAGTTAATAATAATTTTGACAGAAAATTACTTGATTGTAAATTTAGTGAAGTAAGTGCAATTGGGGATGGGATGATGCACCTGCACAATTTTAGTATACCTTCTAGGTATGTATATAGTAGTAGTAGCATTCAGCAAATTTCATTAATGCATGCCTGCACTTGCAGACTTTATGACTACCTATAAATAATTAAACTTCGTAATATGATTGCGATGATGTGATCATAATAATAACGTTATTTTTTACAAATTTTCTTGCTTCCTTTATTTTTATATTTTCTGTGATGAATCATCGTTTAAAATGTTATAAAACATGAACTTTCTACTGGCATATCCAGAGAGCTATATTTATTCTTATTTCTCGTTTACGGTATACATCTGAGTTACATTCCTGCATTTCCACTTCCAAAATGTTACTCGCACCACCTACACTACAACTCTCTGGGCAACGCTTACCTAAAATATACATTTTCTTTTCTAGATGAAATGCAACGTAATTTTCAATGACAATTGCATACTAAACAACGAATATCACCAAAATCACCTTTCCATTTTATGTAATTTAACACACAAAACCAGCATAAGCACAATGGCAAAACGTAAAAGAGCACAATCCACTGCAGCGAAAAAGGCAAAGAAAACTGATGACAATCCGCATTCGTCATCATCAAAGAGAAGCAGCTTATCTGAAGCCGGTATCTCGTCAGCACTTCCTCGTGGTGGTAGAGGCCAAAAGAATCCTCTCATTGGAATCGAGGAGCTTGGAAATCCAGTGATAAAATCCCCTTTGGACACACATGGCTATAAAATGGTACGGTTGCCAGAAAACGGCTTAAAAGGGCTACTCGTCTCTACTTGCTTGCATCCGACTGACATCGGTAATCATCTTGACTCTCGCAAAAAATCCCCCAAAGACATAACCAACTGCGCTTTCGACAAGATTTCCGAGTTTAACGAGAAGTATGCCCATTTCAAAACAAAAATACCTGAGGACCACCGTGAAGGTAGCCGTTCATCAAGGGGAAATGTTTCTCAAGGTGAAGACAAAACGTACAATTTTGCAAAAGCGACAGAAAAGCAGCAAAAAGACTCCGAATCCAAACGGAATGCCAACATCCGGAAGCCCAAACAGAAAATCAAATGTAGAAAAGGCGTTCATGAACAGGATGACGAAATGCAAAGTTTTTGTAATGGGAAGGTTATTTGTGTAATGTATGTGAAAGCTGGATTTTTCCAGGATCCAAAAGATAAGCCCGGAATGGCTCATTTTTGTGAACATGCCGTTTCATTAGGCAGTACGAATTACCCGGAACCTGAGCAATTTACAAAATTTGTCGAGTATAATGGTGGACTGTCCAATGCCAGGACGGAGCATGAATGCACCGTATTTTATTTTTACGTGAACTATGAAGAGATCACTGCAGCCCTTGACATGTTCGTGGACATGTTTGCAAATCCAATATTCCACACCAATGAACTGCGAAAGGAAATTGAAAATGTCAATTCAGAATTTGAAATAAAAAAGCTGTTAGATGACTTACGGCTTCGCTCCTTATTAGAGTCCTGTATTCCAGAGGGCCACCCTGCAAACAATTTTGGAATGGGTCGGAAGGACACACTTATGGACAAGGATATAACAAATAGGTTAAAAGAATGGTTTAACCAGTACTATTTTGGAGAAAACATGGTGTTTGCCATCCAAGGACCTTTGTCGTTACCCCAGTTGGAAAAATTGTTTGCTGATAATTGTTCCAAAATACCAGGGAGAAGTGAGACGTCCGTTATAGCAAGACCATTGTCACTGGTAGGAGCAGCGGAAGTGCCATTTGATATGGAAAAGTGGAATCGCTTTTACCACATGGACATTGAAGGACCCACCACATTCATGACCATTTCCTGGCCACTGGATCCAAAGTTTGGGAAAAATTATGCAACCAAACCGGTTCACTATTTCAGTTATATATTCAGTTACAAGGGCCAAGGTAGTTTGGACTGGTTTCTAAAACAAAAAGGGTGGATCACTTCGCTGTTTCTGAACACACCAGAAAGTTCATTCTATGCAACTGAATACTATACAATTTTCAGTATCTACATGGAACTCACTTCAGACGGTCTTGATCATCGAATGGAGATTCTTATCGCAGTTCTCAACTACATTAATCTATTGCAGCAGAAGAAACCGTCTGTAGAGATTTTCAATGAGCTTCAGCAGTTGCAAGCGGACATATTTCATTATCGCAGTGATATGAACCTCAGTGACCCCACGTTTGGTCGCAAGTTTGAAGACAGGCATGTTAATGATACGCTTGCTTCCCTGTTACACGTCATCTCTAAAACTAATAAACCAGAAGAAATTCTCTTGTCAGCATTTCTTCTGACAAAGTACAGTCCAACAGTTCTGAACGATTTTATAAAGGCTTTGGATCCTGCTAGAATGATGGTGGTGGTTGGTGCCAAGTGCTTTGCTGAGCATGCCATTGAACGGGAAAAGTGGTATCAAACCAAATATTTCACCAAACAAATTAGTGCAGAGTTTGTCGATTTGGTAAAGAAAATGCCACTATACAAGGAGCTCAGTTTTCCCAAGCAAAATCCCTTCACTGCAGTTAGCTTTTGCTATCCAGACAAGATGGAGAGGACAAAAGAGGAGAAAATGGAGAAAAGAAATGATTTGCTGGTCTATGAATCTGCAAAAGGGCGCTTGACGTATGGGAATAGTAAATGTCAGAAAGGAATCCTACCTTCGGCTCAATACGTCATTGATTTTGGTAGCCCTGCCCTGGAAGATGATTCAGACTTGAGCTATACCCCCTACTCGGATGTTTTCTTGTCTCTGCTCAAGTTCATTTTGGATGCCGAACTGGGCGCAGCTTTATGTTCCCTCATTTCGTATGAGGTGGAACCGTATAACGGTTTCATACGGGTAACTTTATGTGGCCCGTCTCCCAAACTTCCAGCACTAGCACAAAAGATTTTGGCAACTGTAGAAAATATTGATCAGTATGCTGAACAATTTCAAAACACCACAAAGGACTTAAAACGGACCCAAATTAATAACTATAAAGATATAATGAACAACCTGGAAACTTGTGCGAATCAATTACTGGGATATCTCGTGAATCAACGCAGTTTGTTTATGTCTGATTTTGTTTGCATGTTGGAAGGTGAGTAAAGTGAAAGGAAATTACATAGAATGCAATGGCAGAATATTTGCGATTTGTTTAGAAGTAATTATCCTTTGTCTTTGTTGATGATAGAATCATTGGATCATGAAGAGTTCATGTCCTTCGTTCATGACTTTAAAAGGAAGCTGTACTTCAGTGGAGATTTAAATGGTTGTGTATCTAAGAGGCATGCAACCGTTGTAGCGGAGTGTCTGGACAAATTCAAATGCAAGCCATACAAAAAGAAAATGGAACATGAAGCAGTAGATAGGGCAATCGAGCTTCCACTTGGGGAACGCTGTCTCCTGGTATCAGCGAAAAATAAGGAAAATCGGAGCATTCTTGTTATGAACTATTACCAAATGGGGGACACAATTGACGAGGAGCAAGCTATAATGATAAATGCAATAAGCAGTTATCTTTCGGAAATAGCCTTTCAGGAATTGAGGTACCTTTTAGTTTAGCGGTAGATCCAATAGCAATTGTAAAAAAATGATAAACGAATCCTACAAAACAAAATTTAATTTATCCCCTTGTTTTTATTAAGGACAAACAAGAGCTTGGGTTATATCGCGGATGCATCAAAAAAGATTATACGTGGAATTTACGGATTGACAGTGAGTAATTTTAAAATTGTTTCTTTCTCGCATCAAGCGATTCGTTAAAATTAACGAATAATATTTGGCGTAGGTTTGTGTGCAAGGAGCAGCGGATACACATACCTGTGGCTACATCAACGAAGCCATTGACGAATTCATGGAGATTGCATTTGAAAACTGTTTGTCCACTCCTTCCAAATTCAAAAACAATGTTGAGGCGTTTTTCCCGGAAGGAATAAAGTTGAGCCACAAGGCTACCCAGAATTTTTACAGAGATCATTTGCTTCCAAAAGGGGAGAAATTTCGAAAATTATCCATACAAATCCAAGGTCATCAAAAACGCACATCTTCTCCCTTACAGCCATCTAAGGTGGCTAGAAAAGTTGAGCAGTATAGCTCTGGAGTGAAATTACAACGCTGTTCCGAAGGATCAACATGTGGACTATCCAGGTATTCAACATATCTTGACCTTTGTCTCAAGGGTGTTCATGAAGAAAACGGATATTACATCACCGACGCCCAGAAATTTAAAAATGATCGACCCTGCTTTCCGAACTTGGAGTATGTTGACTTGACTGGAGATTTAGATGAATGAATGAAACCACAAAAGCCCCACACTTGCTAAAAATATCCTCGAGAGATTATAATATTGCCTAAAATAAAAATGCTATCATATCAATATAAACCAATGTAGAATAAAAATGATATGTACAGATGTACATAAAGAAAGTAGACAAGATAACATAATCAAGCGGTAACACTAATTGACACTAATTTAGACTAATTGAAAAACTTAGACCATTCGATTGCATTGGAATTGTCATATTAACAAACGTCAAATTCATAATTTATTAAATAATACGTTACGAATTACTTTTAAAAGATTTTGTTAACTTTCGCCCGTCGCATCTCACCCCATACTAAACTGGAAAAGGCTAATCTTTAAACATGGAATGGTACAACGGGTAAAATAATGTCTGTCAGAAGAAACATCAAGTATCCTGAAATCCGAAAAGATGCCAGTGTCATTGATGACTACTTTGGAACATCGGTAAAAATTAAATCCCCACTGACTATGCATACATGCTTGCACTTGCTCAGCTTTACAGTTTTTTAAGTTGTTTCAAAAAATTATTTTATTGGCAAAGATCGTCGACCCTTACCGCTGGTTAGAAAACATAAACTCTGACGAGGTGCAAGATTTCGTCAATGTTCAAAACCAATTAACAGACGAGTACCTGAGAAAATCTACGTCAAATGTAGATGGTAATAAAAAAGGTGATGAAGAGGATGCTGGTGGTGGCGACGGAGATGATCGTCAAATACGAGAGCGTATCCGAGCACGACTGGTAGATTTATGGACTTATTGTGATTACGGTTGCCCATTCAAAAGAGGCGATCATTACTTTTACTTTAAAGATGGGTAAGAATACTAAAAAGTGACAGGACAAGGGAGCATTAAATACAGAACAAAAGGTTAATTTGATTGTAATGCATGTTCGTTGTTTCACACGACGACGATGTATAGTGTGCTCTATATGCTGCACTCAATTGACGACTATGGCGAACAAAACAACGGCCAAGAAGGTCAAATTATTCTTGACCCAAGCTCGGCCGATGATGGTTTTGTGAGTGATACCTTGCCCACTTTTAACGGCACCTTTATAGGCTTATCAACAACCGCTAATGAGAAAACCGATGAAAGTTTTGGAGATCACTTGGTTTCCATCTCAGATGACGGCAATGTTTTAGCATATGGACTGTCGGAAAATGGCTCCGTTTGGACCACCATTCATTTCAAGAATTTAACAATGACAGAATCAGAGTATGGGCAGGATGTACTGAAAAATGTGAGGCAGGATACCTACCTGAGTTGGACGAAAGATGGACAGGGTCTATTTTATGGGGTATGATGAGATAAGACTGGAAGAAATAATCTAAGAACAAAGTTGTCATTGTATTTTTACATTGATAGCGATATCCGGAAAAGACGCTGAATTATAAAAATGAAAGGATTTTCTATCACCACTTGGGCACAACTCAGAAACAGGACAAGCTTGTATTGGAGTTTCCCCAGAACCCCAACTGGGAACTGTACGTTTTCGTCGTAGGTGTCCATAAGCATTTTTTAGCATGGCTGGCTAGCTACCAACCGAAGTACTTTTGACGGATTTGCATTTTATATTATTTGTATGGAAATACACCGGCGATATCCTTTTGTCTTTTTCAGAAAACCCAAAGTAACTGATTGTGGAGAATATTTGATTGTTTACGTTCTTCGTGACTGTGGCGGTCACACAAAGATATACCTGAACCAAATGGAGGATTTAAAGGATTATTTAATGTCAACCACAAGGACTCGGCTTCCTCCACCACCTTGCATTCCTTTAGTCAAAGATTTTAACTGGGATTACGATGTAAGATATATAGAGAAAACTCACATTCTAATTCATTTAACAAATTAAAATTAAAACTTGAGTATATGCCTTTATCAGTACATAACCAATGTCGGTCCCAGATTTTACTTTCTAACCAACAAAAACGCACCAAACTCCAAAGTAGTCAGCGTTGACGTGACTAATCAAGCCGAAGTCCTTCGAGCTGATTGGCCTTGTGTGGTAAAAGAGAATAAGAAAAATGTACTGGACTGGGCGATATGCGTGAAAGAGTAAAACATATAATTGCAATCTTTAATTATATGTAAGAAATGACGAAATGGTTAATTTTGATTATATGACGGAAAATACTATTCTCTTAGAAATTATCTGATAACCTGCTACATTCAACGTGTGCAGAATATAGTGCAATTACGGACACTCTTGGAAGGTACCCTTCTTCACCAATTTCATTTGGGTCTAGGCAGCGTTACTGGTCACTGTGGACGTGCTCAAGACACCAACTTCTTTTTCAAATTCTCCAGCTTCCTCACTCCAGGCACAATATATCGCGTGGATCTTGAGTCCATTGAAATGACCGAGGATAATAGTCGCCGTGCAAACTGCGGTTGTTGTGGGCCGGCAAGGTACAAGTTTCAAGCGCCACTGGACGAAGTTAGACAGATTGTCCCGACATGTTTCAACCCAGATAATTACGATGTTAATCAGATCTTTTACATAAGTAGAGACGGGGCCAAAGTTTCCATGTTTTTGGTACATGAAAAGGTAAACAAAGAAATATTATCCTTTCCATGAAGTTGTATTACGAAACTGACTTAATTAAATTGATTGTTTTCTTTTTGCCAAGAATCTGGTCAAAAATGGTACGCATCCGTGTCTCCTTGTTGGCTATGGTGGATTTAATGCCAGTCTCCAGCCAAACTTTGATCCAACTTATCTTCTTTTTATGGAACATTTTAATGGGGTGTATGCAGTAGCCAATATACGTGGTGGAGGGTTAGTTAGTATATCTACAGAAAATTTGCTTTAATCAAAATCAGAACATGATTTTTACATTTTCTTACTCAAGTGAGTACGGGAATACTTGGTATGAGAGTGGGATCGGTATGCAAAAGCAGAACAGTTTCGACGATTTCCAATACGCGGCAAGATATTTGATCCGATCGAAATATACGTGTCCAGAAAAATTGATAATACGAGGGAATTCCAATGGTGGTTTGGTAGTGGCGGCGTGTATCAATCAAAAGCCGGAATTATTTGGAGCAGCAATTATTGGATTTGGGTAATCGAAAGTTAAAAGAAGCTATTCATAGAATTACTATATGCCAGTGAATTGAAATTATAAATTGGACTGGAATGCAGTAGCTAAGTATGACCATTTTTAGTGTTTTAGACCTGCTTCGGTTTCACAAATTCTCTTCGGGATCTTGCTGGTAAGGGAGGCAACAATAATCTTTCCCGTTTGAATAAAGAACGGTTTTTGATTGCTGTGAATGCTAATTTTATAACAGGATTAGTGACTACGGTAGTTCCGAAAACAGCAGCGATTTCAATAATTTGCGAAAATTATCTCCGGTTCACAATGTCATGCTTCCCCAAAAGGCTGATGTACAGTATCCAGCTACGCTGTTGATAACTGCCAAGAATGATGAAATGTATAATATACACATTTAGACTTAAATATTCCGGTTTGCTTAATGCGAATTCATATTTTGGAAGAACTTTAATGCTGATTTTTTGCGGTTTTTTTTGCATTGAAGAGTATTACCATTGCATTCTTACAAAATGATTGCCGAATTGCAAACAACAATTGGCAGCTCTTCCCAACAGGTAGTCGTAATCGTTTATGATTTTCCATTTCGTTGAGAATTATCTTTATTTTAATTTTCCATACTGTAAAAATTGCATTGTTCGTTTTTTTAGAAAAATCCTTTACTAATGCGCGTGGAGCCAAATGCTGGACATGGGAACGGAGGAATGGCATTCGAAGCAGCGGTATTGCTAAAATAAATCATCAAAGACAAATTTACCTTATTCCTTTATGCAATGCAATGCCATCAATAAGGTATATGATTTACTGTCTTTTGTAATATTGCAGATCAACGAAATTGTTGATATTTTGACATTTATCATGTTTTCTTTGGATCTAAAGTTTAAAGAGTAACGTCGAATATTATGTTCAGCTAAAATTTACAATGCGCAATGTTCATAGCTCCAACATCACTTCTACACGGCTACTAACAATAAAAATTCTGGCAACTGGAAGTTGTGCGCTATATAATTTTATTTGACTCCTACATATTTATATCTTTGTTGCATTATTGCTTCCCATCTATCACATCAATAACATACCTATATGAAAAACATAGGTACGCAAGCAAATTCCGGTTATAGAAAATGAGACTTAGCCAAGTTGGCTATTAAAACATGGATTCTGTTTCAAACTGGAAAGGAAGTCATCCATTAAATAACTTTTATTCTAGTTTTTTACTATCGCTAACCGGTCTTTCAAAATTCCAGTCGAAAAAAACCTGAGTAGGTATTTTATTTTCATACCGCTGGCGCTTGTCTGCACATTCTAACAATTGTAACAATGAAGCAAATCACTTTTACACTATTGCTTCTAAAGTATAGTGATTAAATCAGTGAGAATTACTGTAATTAAAAAGGGCGTACTTGTTGCGATCCCTGATCCCAATCCATGATCGGGAAAGCCTGGGATGCGCAATTGAGTCGTCTCGTTTTTTTTCTTATTTATCTTCAACTTTTATACGCATTAACACACGGCATTTCTACATCAAAACCATTAAATTTACTTATATATTGCCTCATTTATTTTAAAGTAGATCTGCCTCCCTACAACACTTACAAAGCTTTTTTCGAAATATTTATCACTAATTACATTTTTAGGTAAAAAGGAAAGAGTATTTTAGCTGGAAATGCTTAAATATTTTGATGATCATGCAAATGAATGAAAATGAAATGTTCCATGCATCATTTTTTTACCACAAAACTGCGAAACGTTAGATAAATAATGAGGATGATCCCACAAAGATAAGCGGTAGTTGGTGTTGCTGATGATGATGATTCATGACCAGTGTACAACATGCAATTCGTTTTTTTTACCTTTATAGGTGTATTGCAACACACAAAACACACACAGAGTTTTTATAAGAAGACGAATCTCTGAATTTCCTAAAAATTTCCTCACAAACAAAAAACGCATGCTAACGATATGATGGCTCAACATCCGGTCACAACCTTTTTGGTGTTGTTTTTGGTGGTGATACGAAACGCTGATACTGAAGATGATGCGCTGGTAGTACTAGATACTTTAGCCATGACCAGTGGTATACATATACTACCCATTTATTAATAATAATGATAATGTGAAACAATAAAAATTGTACAAATTTTTATTCTAATGCTAAGTTGTAAGCCGTACGTACGACGACGACTATGTTGATGAGGGAGGCACCCATGTGCAGTGAAGGTCAACCATGGCTCTCTGCTCCTAGCTAAAACTTTACTACAACCACCATGTCAGGATCACCAAAAAATGATATATAATCCAACAGCGTATGTGTGTGTGTGGTAAGCGCAAAAATAGTTAATAAAAATGGTAAAATAAGTAGTATTAAAAAGTTGGTGGCTTGTCTGTGATGAAAACTTGGGATAGGGTTGAAACTGATTGTACATATTATAGAGGGGAGAAAAATGGCGTGTACAAGTACAACAACAGGAGAAGATGTAAAAATATTTTTATTTTTATACACCTTCTAAAAATATAGCTCAGAACCTATATTAGCATAATTTATTATGGGATATTTCTACCCTTTTTCATATAGATCGTTATACATATTTTGTGTTGCAATTTAATGATAATTATTATCAAAGTTGAAGTTTTTTTTTCAAACAAATTTTTTGGGATGATAAAAATAAGTTTACACATTTGCGTTGAAATTTTTAAGTAAGGTTGCTTTTTTCTATTGAGAAACAATTGGTACAAGCTTCATTAAAGAGTATTTAATTGTTAACACTTGAAAGGCAAGGTGGTGATTTTTAAGAGCAAAATCACGTTAAAGGGGAGAAATGATTGATTGATCTTTATCGTGGATTTTCATGCATCATTGGTGATTCATAAAAGATTAACATTGTATTTGGGTTGGGTACCTTAATCAGCTCTTAAATATTTGTATGCAGAATTGATTTTTGGGTAAATTGAAAAAATGCAACTATTTTAAAGTTAAATAAACTCTAAAGCAATTATTATGACACAAGATAGGGTTGTTGGTTCTCGGGAATTGGCTTGTGATTGAGAGAATTTGTGTGTAGTGGAGTAAGAAAGGGACGTGTGATGTTCACTTGAAAATTGAAGGTGTGACGACAAGAATGAAGCGTGAAAAATTATTATGAGTAATTAAAATTTAAAGTTTAAAAAAATAAATTTGTGAAACGTGACTGTCTATACGTTTACTATGGAACAATGTCTAAAGAGCGTTGCCTTTCACTTCGCAAAAATTTTCCCCAAGAGGTACAAAATGACACGTTCTGTAAAATCCAGCTACCTGTTTGTGTTCTTTGTAAATTTAGTCATTTTGTCAGTGTTGAAAACTCAGTGTTGGGGCCATATGATAGGTCACAATCCGCATTATCGTTCGGAAACACTGGATTCTCAAGGCAGATATCAGTTAGAGTGGTTAGTAGACTTGGCTGAGAAGCGGGTAACATTTAATGTTACAGTGGAGACAAAAGGATATGTGGGATTTGGACTGTCCCGAAATGGAACAATGTCAGAAAAGGCAGACATTGTTATTGGAGGGGTTACGTCTAGTGGAAAGTCATACTTTAGCGATAGATATTCGGTGGGGAATCAAATGCCGGAAGTGGATACAAATCAGGATTGGAAGTTGAATGATGCCTGGGAAAGTGCCACGCATACGTTTTTAAGCTTTTCCAGACAGCTTGATACTTGTGACCAAGATGACTATCCAATTACGGTAAAATCATAAGATTAGTTTTCATTAAAATATACCAATTGGCTAAAACTAAGCTTTTCTAACAATTTCTGCATGGATGGTGTTTACAGAATGACAAACTGTCGCTAATCTGGGCGTTTGGAGAAACGGACACAGAAATTGGACATCATCAATATCGTGGTGCCTATGATGTGTACCTACTTGATCCTGACTATTCACCAAAAATTATAAGAGATGCGGTGCAGGACACACCAAAAGTTATTGGAAGAGAAAGCTCACAATTAAAGTTATGGACGATTCCTAAGAAGGTTCAACTTGCCCCAAATGCAACGTCGTACGTGTGCACAATTCACAAAGGACCACGATTGACGGAGAAACATCATTTGGTTGGGGTACGCAGAAGAACAAGCGAGTTTCAATAACGCATGAATATATGACATACAGAATGTATAACATAGTTTAGTCATTTCTATTTTAAATCTCACAGTTTGATGTCCACTTTACTTCCCCGGAGGAAACTGAGCGCAACGTCCACAACGTCAATGTTTACAAGTGTCACTCACCTCGTGGAAACAATACGCGTTCCATGTTCGACCCATTTGCAGGGGATGAGAATCAAGGTCAGTCGTGCTTTCTGCTGGACAGGCCACAAGGCCCAATGCCGACTGACTACTGCACCGAGCTATTTCATGGCTGGGGCATTGGGGGAAAGGTACTATTACAGACTTATAATTTTATCGATTCGTTGATTTTTTGTTAAACGACTTAATGTATATCATTTTAATTGTTTTGTCTCAATGCAATTAGGCATACTTTACTCCAAATGAGGTTGGGTATCCGTTTGGCTTATCTGCGGATGAATATTACATGGTGCAGGCTCACTATGAAAACCCCGACAAGTTGAATGCCCTTGGGGTGGAGTATGAACTGGAATTTTACTACACCAGTAAAGTCAGGTAAGCGCCTCTAAGGAAGTATTAAACGAAGAAGTATTCAATTAAACGTAGTAAATTAAGGCAGAAAATGTGCCGAGTGAATTATTGTGCACATAGACGTTAATTTATTCTTGTAGGGCGCATGACGCAGGTATAATGGTGGTAGGACATGAAATTCCAGGTATTCCCCCATCACTAATGATTCCAGCGAATTCCAGCAGTCACATGATATTTGGACATTGTGGTACAAGAACATTTAAACTGTTCCTTTTACTAAAATAAAACTTGTGTACACCTTCACACAAAATATACATAAAACTCATTGTTACAAATATTAATGTAGTTTTCATTCAATTTCCAGGATCAGAATGTACCAAATTAATGTTTCCATCCACCGGTGTACGCGTCTTTGCCGTTGGCTTACACTCCCACAATTCAGGTGTGCCTCGTTAAGTCAGTTAATTAAATCCATACTCATAAAGAAGCAATCACATTAAATGCTTTATTTTTTTGCATGTACTCAAATCAGGTCGCCAACTTCGTCTCCAGCATTTTCGAAACACTCGTGAAATGGCTTGGATTTCTTCGGACAGTAACTATAGTCCAGTACATAAGCAAATAAGAAATCTACGAGAGCACATTCGAGTTCTACCTGGAGATCATTTGGTTATTAGTAAGAAGTTAAAGAAAGTTATTGCTAATTAATAGCTTACAATGCAAATATTTTTACCGTCACTATATAAATGTGATTGATTGATTGGTTAGGATGCATTTACGACAATACATGGACTCAGGGTACGGTAGTCGGTGGATTTTCTGTAGCCGATGAGCAGTGCCAGGCATACATTCACTACTACAATAAAATAAATGATTTTAGCAACTGCAAAAGTGAAATCATTTCAGATGACTACCGACAACGGTTTTTAGGCGTAACAAATGTCACATGGTAAATCTTATTTCATCATCAAAAATGAAAATTTCCTATAATAATCTAGTGCAGTATAAAATTTCCAATTTTCATAAACTATTTAGGGACGACTCTCGAAATGAATATGTGGTAGATCCAACATCATCTCTTTTTGGATCCGCTTATCTCGGAGGTCTTCCACTGACCTCTGTTTCGGACAATCATGTCTCTTGGGAGCCCGAAGTACGAGCAGAATTTGAAAGATTTCATAGATATCATCCTCAAATAAATACATGTTCCAAGGAACTCTACGCCAGAGACGACATCAACTCCGGTAGAGATACAACCACAACTAGGAGAATTGTACGAAGTGGGGGAACGCGAGACGAATATAGTGGAGCTACGGCTTATCCATTCAGCGCAAAAGAGTATCAACCAGAAAAGTCATGCTCTTTGCTGATAAGTTAATTATAATTTAACTCGTTACAAACAAATTTCTATATAGGTTTAAATATGTGTATCAAACAAAAAATTCAATGACTGAACGTGAGCTGACTTGAAAACAAATTATTTAATCAAGTTAACATGATGACTAAGGCTGATTTATTATCCATTTTAAAGTTTTTAGTCAATTTATTAATTTAATTTAATTATATTATCGCTTTTGTATTGATTATCAGTGTAAATAAATACAAAATGTGCTATCGTCACCATAAACTAAACTACACTATCGCCTTCATTATTGTTAGATTTTCGTCTTCTTTTCCTTTCCAACGGGATAACCTCTTTATGAACAATTTTCATGTGTCGCTTCAAATTAAATTTGATGGAAAAATCCCTGCCACACACTTTGCAAACAAACGGCTTTTCCTTTGAATGGGTCCTCATATGCTCTTCCAGTTTAAACTGAGTTTGACACAACTTTCCACAAACGTCACAAGAAAACTCCCAACTTCCAGCTAGTCCTTCCTCCCTGTCATTACTGTGCATTTTAGATTGCAAGTGGATCTTCAATTTTTGGTCTGCTGACCATTGCGATTTTGCATAAAAACCTTTTCCACATAAATCGCACACCGCTCTGCAATTTCGCTTGTCACTTTTGACCTTCTGACCTTCGTTATGTTTTTGCATGTGCAAACGAAGACCATTTGCATTCATAACTCGCTTTCCGCAAATTGAACACATTAGCATTTCTTCTTTGTGCTTCCTCATGTGACATTCTAACGAAAATTTGGCAAGAAATGTTTTACCACAATTTGGGACAAGACACGGAAAGTTGGTGTTGGTGGTACCACTGGCAGATTGGTGATTATTTCTTAAATGATCCGTCAACAGCCTCTGTCTTTTAAATTTTCGATGACAAATTGAACATTCTGAGCTGGACACTGCGTGCACTCTTATTTTATGGGTTATACAACTAGCATCATTGAGAAAAGGAGCGTTACAAATGTCACAATGGAAAATACTTTCCGGGTCTTTGCCTGTTGTGTCGTGCATGGCTTTGATATGCAATCTGAGACGCCTCTCAACTCTGTCGGGTGCAAATCCTTGGCCACAAATTGGACATTTTTTACCTCCAGTGTATTCAATTCCCAAATGTTTCCCGCAATAATGGTGCATACTTTGTGTTCGGCGAGCCTTGACTGTACTAAATATCTTTGGACATCGGGAACATTGAATTTTATTATTCCCCATTTTTGGTGAGTGGCTCGTCCATTCGTGGTCAAATAAACTGTCGGCCATGCCCGTCTTAAAGTCACAGAAGTTGCAAGTAAAATCCCCGTGTAACTTCATGTGGAGGTCTAGAAAACTTTCTTTTCGAAAAACACTCATGCAGCCTTCCACAGAACATGGATATGATGACGATGATTCGTTTACATCAGTCTTGACATCATTGTCATCTTCGTCTCCACTATTTTCAGGCGACGAACTTTTAGAGTTGCAGCTTTGCGGATCTCTATTCAGTAAAAATACAAAATAATGCTATATAAACGATTGAAAATAAAAATACTACATATTTTCAAACAATGTTGAAACTGAATTACTGTGATTTTATATAGTCCTCATCTCCTGTATCATGTCTCTTTGTTGCTTTGCGGCGAGGATTTAATTTTTCTAGCTGTTTTGATTTCGCATCTTCATCAAGATCACTGCTAGTTGCATCCATACAAATCAGGTCAGTCTCGTGAGCTGTAAGCTTCGTTTTCGTTGAAAATGTTCGAGAGCATTTACTGCACTTAAATTTTGCTCTCAACCGTTTAGAATCTAGCTCATTCGTCAGAAGTTCTACAGAACTCTGGTGTGCAATAGTATCATTTACTTGTTGCAGCTTTGGCTCTTCAGTTTTAAGCATTGTTGGCGAAATCGGATTTTCAGTTGGTGTGTTAGGCTCCAATTCCAAGTGTTCCATACTAACTTCAGATCCATTATCATCAAAGGCATTTTCGTCAAAGTGGTCAATCTCCTCATTCTTCATTGTCAACATACTCTCATACACGATATCAATTTGTTCTTTCTGGTCAGTTGAAATAGTGGTGGCGACGGTTTCCTGCTGTCTTTCCATGACCCCATTGTCAGCTTCCAAGTTGTCCTCGTCCATCTTCATTCTATCCACTGCAATAAAGTCGTTATCACATTCAATCTCTCTTTTCTGCACTATTATTTTCGGACAATTATCCAAGTGTCTTAGCTCAACCACCGGATTTTTCTTCTTGACTTTCTCTGAACCTACAAAAGAAACAACAATCAAATCGTGTTTAGGTTCGAACAATTAACTCTACTAAATTAAATCTATATACTCCAAAATATACACTTACATTTCCCATAAATTTTCCTTCGGAAACTAATCACACGAGCCAGTTTTTCACCGTTCCCCTTCTGCAAGCAAATTTCCTTGAAATCCTTCACCCTCGACGGTACCCTTCC
>JAHZMV010004944.1:0-15913 GCA_027743765.1 Coecobrya sp. COE2 | reverse complement strand
ACAGTTTTTTAACGACTTGAAATCTAATGACCAGACCCTTCGGCCATCCATCTCCAGCTGTAGCCTTCTCGTTTGGAAAAATGGAAAAGTTTTGGACTCGTACCGATTTCAACCCGAAATCCAGAAAATATCCAAAGTTGAAAGAAAAGAATTTGCATCTGCTGTGGTTGGGCATCCGGGATGACGTCATGAGACCAGCATCGCGACGCAAGCTGATGACCTTGGATTGTCTGGCCAAAGCTAGTATAACTAATGCTATGAAACAAGAATGTGTAAAAATGATTATGAATGTAAATTGTAATGAAGAATTTATGTCATGATAAAAAACGCCTTGCATATGTACTTGAACAAATATGTTACTATTTTATGACTTTGTTTTGACTAGTATAAAATATTATAAGATATGCCATTTTTGTATATGTTATGCTCACTCATATTTATGATTTTGTTAATGACTTGTATAACTCAGACTCATCGCGTTAAATTTTGTACTATTTATTATGAATTTATACCTACTTTGGAGGTTTCATGGAGCAATCCCGTAGGAAACCTAATAAAACCAAATACAATACAAATACAATACAAAAATATTTCTTGCGGAATAAATACCTTAATTGGATTTAAAAATATATAATATTATGACATGTATTATTTGACATGACTATTTTAGAGTCAATTGATCAAAGCATCAATACTTCCATAATTAACGCGCATAATTTGTATAGTAAGTTCTACCAAAATCTTATCAAGACTTTTCCTAAAACGAATATATAAACATTGCATTTGTATTTTGCATAATGAAGTGTATTAGGCAATGATTGGAAAAAATGAAAACATATGGGTATCTTCCTGCATGACCAAAATCCAGGAAAGTAAATGATTATTTAGTGTTTGTAGAGTTTCCTAACTATTTCATTTATGGGAAATGAATATTTTATTTCATACCATAAAATCAATAAAGAGAGTTCAATTTTGTTACAGCTCCGTTGTAATAGTAAAGATACTAGAACGGATTATCTTTACTATATTGGTACGCATACTTTCAATACTGTTTTAGTTGCCAGAGACTATTAAGTTATTTTTATTTAAGTTGGCGTTTGTGCTTGTCAGTTATGCATATGTTTATAAGAAAGTAAAAAATCCAATTAATAATTATCTCCCTGACGATAAAATAAAGATGACGATGAATAAATGTTTCGTAGGATTGAAAAAAAATAATATTGTAAAATATTTGAGTTATCTATAATGAAATCATTATTATTATGAGGGATTAACATTTGAGAAAAAATAAATGCAGCAATTGCCAAAGCCGAAAGACTTTTCTTCAAAATTAATATACTCGCATTGATTTCATACTACGGATTATTTAGAGTTGAAGAAATTTTCTAACAATAAAGGAAGTTGGGGTGCGTTTCTCCAGCAGGTTTTGAAAGTGCAGTGGCACGCTTTTAGCTGCACTATATTATGCATCTAACGACACACAACAAGAGCATAAGTAATATAGAGCGAGGTGCCTGGTTCAAATTTTCTGACATTACTTACCATGACTTGTTTGAAATAATTTGTCCAAAGGATACACACATACATAAATCATTGTTATACATAATATGCATGTTATTTGGGACTAAAAGTTATCCAGATTAATTTTTAAAACGGAGATCTAAAATTATTTATATTTAATAATTTTCCGGATCAGATAAGTCTAAGAAGCAGGAAAAAACAACTTTAACCAATTTAGAAATTTTCCTGCATAACCAAAACCCAGGAAGTAAAAATAGCGATTTGGCTGCTTTTATCTAATAATATAACTCATTATTCTTCGCTTCCACTCCATTGCAATGTATAAAACATTAATTTTGTTTTAAATATTTTTTCGGTTTTGGACTTTTTCAATCGTTCTTTTTAATTTAGATTGATTACCTAAAAATAAATTTGTTTACCACTACCTTTGTTGGTATAACCATAGAATGGGTTTGTATTATAGCAATAGCATGCTTTTATGAATACGAAACTTATCGTTAGATATTTTTTCGGTTCCATTAATAAAAATCAATAACACGTGAACTTATTCCAAAATCCATTATAAATATGATGGCTTTTTACAGCCAAGCTATATCAAAAATTTAATTTTATGCCTTTATTAAATAACTTGTTTTAACAAGTCCAAGATATGTATATGTAGCTTGTTTTTTAATATAAAGAAACAATTACCTTAATGCAGAAAGTACGCTGCTATGAAGCATTTCCATGCCTCTTTGGAAACTGTAACCGTATAACTTTAGTTGGGACATTTTCTTTCAGAGAGTATTTTTCCGAAAAATATAATTCTTTCCATTATTTCATTACTCCACTCTACACACTTGTAATACAATGCGCTCCCCGCTTCTTTGCCTAGCGTGCGACCTAAATCAAATGGTCACCGATAAACTCTACAAGTACAGAACATCGATATTCTGGGACACAGGAAATAAATCATTCCAAATTGAGAAACACTTTTTCCGGCATATATTTTGGTGGAAAGCCGTAAATTATTTCATCCTTACTGGATGTGCCCTTCCAGGTTGCCTTTATGTTTTCCTGGATTCGCTTCACCATTCAGAAAAATATAGTGTTATTGAACTACTGGCAATAGCCATTCAATTCCTGTTGACGTCAACAATCTCATTGACCTGCTTTATAATTTCAAACTGCTCTCAAAATATTGTAGAACTTCTCAATGAGGTCACCCGGTTTGAGTCTGCCATAAAAAGTGTTCGCAATCGGGAGCCGGGAGAGTTTGAGTCATTCTATTTACCAAGAAAAATTACAAAATGGTCATATATCTTTTGTCATAACGAGAAAGTGGATTACATCGGGTTGGCAGCAATTTTGCTAGTAGCTTGTTTTACATTCATTCCATTATATTTTACACCTGTTGCCATCTTTTTGGAGCTGGATGTTTTTCATCACATTTGCAAAGAAATATTTCCAATTGGGGAAAGGAATCTTGCCATTTCAGTGACAATATTTACAATTAGGGCTATCCTTTCCACATGGTGTGTAGCTGAGGGATGTACCACGTTCCGAACCACCGCTTTGTATCTTGTATATTTTCTGGAACTTTGTAAAAGCTGCATCAATAAATTATCAACAAATCTACCCTCTATATACCAATGGCGAGGGCTAAAATTATTGAGCATTTTAGCCAATCAAAGTTTCGCAACCTTGATGTCTGTCTATTTTGGAATGATATTTTATCTTCTGATTCTATGCAATACGGCCTGCATTATAGCAAAAGATCTCCTTCCATGGTACACTGTACTACCTGTAGGAATTACCGGAATACTCACTTTTACAATTGTTATTGTGTATTTCCACATAGTAGTTTTCAATGAAGCAGCAGGTGAACGACTGGAACAACGCTGGACACTGTATTGCGCCAAGTTGGGGAAGCGAGACAGGTTGCAAATGCGGATTTTATTTCGGACGATAAAACGCATTCAATTTTTCTATGGCTCCATGGGAACGTTCACTAAAGGGACAAGAACAGATTATTTTTACTCAATTGGGACATATACATTTAATGCTGTGTTAGCTGCTAGAGATAATTAAGTAGTCCGCTTTCCACGGTTATCTCTATTTATTATGCATATTTTGGTCTCAACATATCTGCGATATTTGATACTTTCACTTTCATGGTTGTCTTCGAAACATTAATTTATGATTGCCAATCTCAAAAATTAATTAAATTGTATATTTCCGTTCTGACATAAAAGATTTATTGATTTGAGTTAATTGATAACTGGTTTGATAGGATTGTAAAAAATTTGCTTCCGCTTTTGGAATAGAATACGAACGAAAAAACATGTTCACACTATATAGGAAAAAAGTCTTGCGTTTCTCTTGCAGTCTGAACCAATTCCAATAGCACAATTGATGCAGCTCCTGCAATGCTCCAACCATACATAAAAAACAAATAAGGATCATGCATGCATAATATTTGAAGCAAAAATTGTTCCTGAAATTTCTTAGAAAATGGAATTTTAAACTTCCAATTACTATTTTTCATTACGAAGCAGTGTTGGATAGCGTTTTGAAAGACAATTTAATCTACCAATACAGAAGTTGGATAAATTTATAATATTTGAAAACTTAATTGTTTTTCTTTGTGGCCTGATCCCAATTGTTGATTTTAATTTTCATTAAATTTCTAAAAATAATTCATTTTTTGTGTTGTGCTTTTGTTCATAGGGCCTCATATCATGCAGGGCCAGTCATTCCTATCAAATTGAAATAATTTCGGGTTTCCTTATAAAAAAATGAATAATACATTCATATGCCAAAATCCATTATATATTTGATTGGATTTTGCTGTCTGTTACATTAGAAAATGTAAAAATTTTATGCCCAACTTTAAATAAATTGTTTTTGTAATTTAATTTTTTCCCCATTTTATGCTAATATCAAAGTTGTTGCTTTACATGCTTTACATGAACATAGTTGCTATACAAGTACGCTACCGTGAACATACTCTTATTTGATTTTCTGGACACGATCAGTTTATCCGTCTGAATTTATTTGCGAAATTTTTTTTATAAAACAGATTATTTTTGAAAAAAATCTTATTACGATTAATCAAATCCCATTAATGTAACAAAATGCGTTCCCCATTGCTTTGCTTATCCTGGGACCTAAATCAAATGGTCACCGACAAAGTCTACCAATACAGATCAACAATATTCTGGGACACTTCAAACAAAATATTTCACGTTGAGAAACGTTTCTTTCGGCACATTCTTTTGTGGAAAACGGTGAATTATATTATCCTTGCAGGATGTGCTCTACCCGGCTGCTTTTATGTTTTCGTTGATTCTTTGCATCATCCCGAAAAGTATAGTTTAATAGGACTACTAGCAATAACCATTCAATTTTTATTCACGTCAAACCTATCCATTAATTGTTTTTATTATTTCCAATAACTCTGAAAATATTGTCGATCTACTCAATGAATTTAGTCGGTTTGAGTCTACTCTAGTAAGCGCGGGCAATCAAAATCCAAGAAAAGTGTCTTTATCCAAAGGATTTAGAAAACTGTCATTTATCTTATATCATAACGAGAAACTGGATTACGTTGGCTTGGTAGCATTATCACTGGTAGTTATTTTAGCATTAATTCCCTTATATCTTCCACCGGTTGCCATCGTCTTGGACCTGGATGTTTTTTACTACATTTTCAGAGAGTTATTTCCTGTTGGAGACAGGCATCTGGCTACCGCAGTTACTATATATATAATTAGGATAATTTTGGCAACATGGTGTGTAGCAGATGGCTGCACTACTTACCGAACTTCGGCTTTGTACGTTGTATATTTCCTGCAACTCTGTAAAACCTGTATTCAAAAATTGTCAACAAATTCCCCCTCCATATACGAATGGCGGGGTTTAAAAATGTTAAGCATTATGGCGAATCAATATTTTGCAAACTTGATATCTGTCTATTTTTTAATAATATTTTACTTATTAATTGTTTGTAACACAAGCTTTGTTTTTGGAAGTGGTCACCTAGCATGGTATGAGGTCCTACCTGTAGCAATTTTTGCAGCAATAGCTTATGTAGTTCTCGTCGTATTTTTCCACATGGTGCTTTCCACTGAAGATGCGGGTGCGAAACTGAAACAAAACTGGACACTGTATTGTGGCAAGTTGGGAAAACGAGACAGGCATCAAATGCGGATTCTATTTCGGACTATAAAATCAATGAAACGAGTTCAATTTTTTTATGGATCCATTGGTACTTTCAGTAAGGGGACAAGAACGGACTATTTTTACTCGATTGGGACGTACACATTTAATGCTGTTTTAGCTACAAGAGACTATTAATTTGCTTGAGGTATATATTTCGGATTATTTATCATGCATATTTTTTATTATAAATAAAAACAAAAATTATGAAATTTTTAAAAAAAATTTAATAAAGTAATGTATGTCACTAATTAGCATAAAGTCAAAAATACTACTTATTTATTTGAGATCGGTCAAACTTTGAAATGCTGGAATGAGTTTTGAAAAAAACATAAAAGAACATTTCCATGCCATGATCGTACGTAATGCATATGATAATTATATGCTATTAAATAAAAAACATTCATTTTAATTTTTCATGTGTGCTGATTATATGATAAGGTTTAGAAAAAAACTTAACCCAATTTGGATTACTTCCTGCATAGCCAGAGATAAAAATATTATTGATTAGGTATTGATATTACTGGCTTTATCGAATCATCAAACATATTATGCCTTGATTCCATAAGTTTACTTTGGCATTGCCACAATATGGGCTCTTAAGACAGATATAGCATGTTTACATATTAAACAAAATTGTTTTTTCTGTTTTTTCTGAATAAAAATCAATTACACGTGCCTTTATTTCACAGTCCATTATAAACACAATCGCTTCTATAGAAAAGCTATTTATGAAAATGTAAATTTTTAATACCGATTTAAGTAATTGGTTTTTTAGTTTATCCCAACGTATTGCTTCATTGCTATTGTCGAATACGTCAGCTATTTTCAGAGTACATATCACTGAAGTTACCTACGTGAAATTTTACTGCAGCATGACAAAGTTGGTTTGGA
This sequence comes from Coecobrya sp. COE2, assembly GCA_027743765.1. NCBI lineage: Eukaryota > Metazoa > Arthropoda > Collembola > Entomobryomorpha > Entomobryidae > Coecobrya > Coecobrya sp. COE2. Next base: position 9,298 of record JAHZMV010004944.1, on the reverse strand, counting down.
AATTATAAATTTGACCTTCGGAATTTAATTGGTCAATTCTCTCTACTTTCACCAACCAAATTTTTAATGAAATGTTTTCCCCACTACTATGTTTATCTTGGGACTTGAATCAAATCGTCACCGATAAAATCTACAAGTACAGATCATCAATATACTGGGACACTTCCCTGGTATAAAATAAAATATAATTGTATATTTAACAACCCGGAATCTTTGTTGTGAGTCTTACTCCAATCATCTATTAGATTTTAGATTTTTCTGATTGATGAATATAGATTTCTGGATTAAGATATACCACTATAATTTAATTTGAATTCTTTTTTTATTTGAAGCATTGTTAGAATCCGGGCTAACCGTTGACAGTGAAATAAATATACAGTTGTGAAAACAGAAGCAATTCTTTACGCCAGCAATAATTTAATATGCATGAACTGTATACTACCTACTCACATCGTGCGGCAAGTTAGCAGTTTTATATTCAAAAAAATGAAATTGGCGTTGATAGTGTCATGCATGATTCCTCATATACTGTACGACTTGTTTATAATGTTGGCAGCTCCGCTGACATAACGTACTTCCATATATCGTTCCACCAATTTTTTTATATAAGCATTCCATGGAAATGCAGATGATTTCTGACTTTTAAGTCAATGAAACAAATTCAATTTTCTTACGGTTCCATGGGAACATTCAAAAAGGAGGTAAGAACGGATTACTTTTACTCTATTGGAGAGTACACTTTTAATGATAATTCTTGAATGAATTTTGAAAACAAATACGAAATAAAAATGTCATAATCATTGACGAGAGATTTTCTTTTCATACTGCATGTTTTTTACATGCTTGAGTACGAGAATGCAGTAGACAGTAAACCAGAAATTTTCCCACGATATAAGATGACTCAACATGATCCTTGCTAAAAGGATTCCCAGTTTAAGTACACTTACCTGCACAATGATCAAACCACCATGTTATGCATCTGTGTGCATCAGCCCTACCAAAATTGCGTTGTACAAGCCAAGAATGAGTTATTGAATAAAATATTTATTAATTTGCCGGCTGTATGGAAAAATCCCCGTTTTGCTTTACATCTAATTTTGTTACCAAAGTGCGTTAAACAGTAATCATGAAAAGAGAATCAATGCCTAAATAAATTATTATTTCCAACTTACCCCATTTTCTCGCTCGGTCTATGTAACCGATGCGTATTATAATATATAGTTTGTGCTTCATAAATTTAGGACTTGATCAACATGCTTAAAAAAATTCCAAGCTAAAAGCAAAGTTTTTAAGTTGAATATGTACTCATCTGTTTAAAAGACACACACTACATACTATTATGTTGACACCTTTAGTTTTTGCAATGAATTACAGAAAGTCAAATAAAGCCAAAGAAAGGCTTCATGAAAACAAAGAGCATTTTTGTATTATTGACGGTACACATAAAATACTTTCCAAAAAACCCATATAATCTTGCTGCTATCTAGGCATGACGGGTGTCAAGTCAAACATTCACACATACGCACCAAATACATTCAAACATCTATATCACCATCATCGCTTTAGAGAGCATACATTCACACAAAATTATATAGACCACTGAAATATGTTGACACCAGCATCGTAGAAAAAGTGTACAAAATCCATGACAGTATTATGGACAAAAGTAACAAAATGCATACTCTCGCCTCGTCGGGTTAGGCAACCTGCAAGAAATATTCAAACGCAGAAACAAGGGACAACTTTATATACAGCGATATACCAAGCAGCATAAATACATACATCTCGTCCACTTGTATACCCTGTACCACTCTGGCACAATAGAAGAATACATTCAGCTTGATTGACAAATTCTACCCACACTATATACCTTATATCCAGCAAGACTGGTATACCGGCAGCTTTGCTTCAAGTCTCACAACTCTGCTCTGGACTATATATTCCACCCTTTCCAATAAACAGTATTAACATGACAAGGATACAATGATGCTTAGTGCTTCGAACAAACTCAGAAAAACTCAGAAACACGAGTCTAATTTTAAAGCAACTTTCGTTTAAGCTTGCCTTGCTCTCACTTGTTTTGTCAAGTTTCACCAAAGCATGGTAAGGATAGAAGAAAAAGAACGCCGTCCGATTTTCTTCTTTCTCTGCTCGGCTCTCGTATTCTCCACTGTATTAACACAGCAAGCCTCGATATTATTCCCATTCGGCATTTTTTATGTTCATAAATACGCAAACAGAGAAGCAAGAGAGCAACAAGAAACACAACATAACTTGTGGTTAAAATCTATTTAATTTAATTAAAAATTATTTAAAGTTAGTGACATTTCGTCACCCGGCAATTAGTAACAATGGTAAGTAAAATAGTTAACTTTTGGACTATTTTTGGCTATAATAATTTATTTTAGTGGGCTTGTTGATGGGGAATGATTTTTTTGTTGGTGGTTTTAATAATAATTTGGGGTTTTTATTAAAATAGACCGAAATGGAGGAAGGCGAAAAGGGATTCTGGCGAAAGTCCAGTATGGACTTGAAAGGTCATTTGCTTCACATGTTGGACAAGGGTATAATGAGTGACATGACATTCCTCGTGGGGGAAGGAAAGGACAGCATTCCAGCTCATCGTTTTGTGTTAACTCTGTGGTCAAAGGTGTTCGAGGAGATGCCGGACAATGTGGAAATCCCGGAAATGAATGTGGATGCTTTAAAAGCATTTTTGAAGGTAATTAAAATACAATAATTAAATATAATTATAACCATAAGTAAAGTTTAGCAAAACATTAATTATTATTGTTTTATATTTTGCAGTACTTGTACACCGAAGACTTTGACGTCTCTGCCGAGGACCTGATGCCAGTTCTTTGCGCTGCAAAAAGGTTCGAAATCTCTGCCCTGGCTGCAAAATGCGTGTCAGTTTTAAAAAGCGAAATTAAGGAAAGCACTGCAGTTTCCATGTACCAAGCGGCTAAATTACTTTGTGAGGAGGCGTTGGCTGAAGAGTCTCTTAATTACATTTTAAAGTAAGTCAAAACACATAATTACCAAGCTTAATTAAAACAATTAATCATTTTATCATAATTTATGTAATCGTTTGATATATTTTTAAATTTTAGGAACGGATCCCAAGTCATTCAAGAAGACGACTTTTTACTCTTGAGTCACGAAAATTTGTGTTACTTTTTGGAACGGGATGATTTCGAAGTTGAAGAAATTGAACTCTTTCAAGCTGTTTGCCGGTAATTATAACTAAGTTAAAGTTTTAACTATTAATTTTATTTGCAATTAAAAACTTTTAATTATAATTTATTTAACTATTTTTTCTATAGATGGGCTACAAAGGAATGCGAAAAGCAAGAGCTCGAGCAAACTCCTGAAAACCACCGTACTGTTTTGAAAAACGCCGTGAAACTTGTCCGATTTCCTTTAATTTCCTCCAAGGATTTCGCCGTTCACGTGGCCCATACCGAAATATTAACCGACAAGGAGATGATAAGTCTCCTTATCCAGTTCTCCATTCCCGCCGCGGATCGCGCCAATCTTCCTCTGATGGCCCACGGATTCGTTGACCGGGAGCGTAGTAGCTCTCAACCTGCGCGAAAGCGCGCAAAAATCGGTCCAAGGGGTACCTTCCCGGATACAAAAGCTGCCCTAATTTCATTAGATGAGGACATGAAGGAAGATGCAACTAACGGCACACCATCAGATTGGCGGAAACCCCACGCCGGTCTCAAGTTTAATTTGATGAGCATGTTCGAGAATCATTACAATAGTGACGTCACTTTTGTGGTGGGAGATCAAAAGGAGAAAGTTTTTGCCCATAAATTTATCCTGTCGTTGTGGTCATCCGTTTTTGAAAACATGTTCCAGCAAAAAGAAGATGAGGAACCGGTTGAAATTATTTCGACTAATGCTTCCGGATTCAGGTCTTTCTTGAAGGTATAAAAATAATTATAATTGGTAATTATTTTTAATTTTAAAATTTTTGTAAAGGTTTAATTCTAATTGGATTTTTGTTGATGTTTGTAGGTTTTGTACACGGAAAATTTTGACGTGTCCGTGGAGCAAGTCATGAGCGTTTTTTACATTGCCAAGGAATACGACGTTGCATTTTTGGGAGAAAAATGCGTTGATCTTTTGAAAAGTAGCGTGGGTGATAATACGGCTGTGAGCATTTATCAGGCGGCTAAGGTGTTGAATGATGATTCCTTGGCGGATATTGCTTGGTCTTACATTCTTCGGTAAGTTTTAAAGTAATTATGGATACTATAGATTTTTTTAATGATTAAGGGAAATTATTTTAATTTTTATAATTTTGTTTTCTGTTTTGCAGACGCGGTTTTGCTGTGGTTAAGGAATTGGACTTTTTGAACATCAATTACGACAACTTGTGCGTTTTGTTGGAACAAGATGACTTGAATGTAGGGGAAACGGAACTTTTCCAGAGCATTTTGCGGTAAGACTTAATAAAATCATTATTCTTTTTTTTTGCTTTATTATCAAAATGGGGAAATGGGAATCTAATTAAATTGTTTTCGTTTTGTTTTAGGTGGGCTTCTCAACAATGTGACAAGGATGAAATTCCCAAAATCTCGGAAAATCTTCGCATGGTATTGAAAAAGGCTATCACTCTGATTCGGTTTCCACTTATGTCAGTTAAGGACTTTTCTCTTCACGTTGCCCCCACTGAGCTCCTATCCGACAAGGAAATGGTTGGCGTTTTGGTTTATTACAGTTTGCCACCTTCAGAAAGGTAATAATGATAAGCATTTAAATATACTAAATTAATTAGTGAACAATAGCATTGATTTTAACATGGATAATTATAAGTAGTAATAATAATAATAAAAATAATAATCAATTTTTTATTATTTTTTTTATAGGGCAAATGCCTACAAATTGGCATTCAACTGTAAGGAACGTAACGTCAGGAAGTTGTTGGTTAAGGAGCGAATTTCTTTGTGCAACATGAGGTATTTTTTTAAAAAATTGTCAATAATTTTATAAAAGCATTTTGTTTAAATTATGTACAAAATCTAAAATTATTATTTTTATTGCATTTTGTTTTTTTAGTCTCATGTCAGACAGATCAATCTCGATTCACGGCTTCTCCTTTTCGGGAATGGATTCTAACAAAATTGGTTACGCTCCCACGTCACTCTACCTTTACAACTCGAAGAAAGGTTTGAATTACGCCACTTCTTATACCGAGACAACCATCACCAAGGAAGGAAAGGACAGATTTTCTTTGAAATTTAAAATGCCAATTACCATTCGTCCTAATGAGTGGTACATTTCTTCCGAGATGACTATTGTAAGCCAATTATAGCCATACCAATTATATTAATTTACAAAAATTATCAATTTTAATTTAATTTTTATAATTATATATTTTTATTATTATTTCAGGGTCGCCAAGGCGCTTCACCTTTAGAAAAGGAGACCTGGGTCGCCGTCAAAAATCGTCAGGCCGATGTCAACTTTCAATTCCAAGTTCATCCCGTCAAGGAAATTGATGGGGTTTTGGAATATGCCGTTCCTGAAGTTATTTTCACACTTTTGTAAAAAAAATAAAATTGTGAAGAAAGGGGAAAAAATCAGAGATAAATGTATAAATAAATATGTACGCGTTAAAGGATCATTTTGTTTTAGTGAAATTTTTGTGGAGAAAGCATTTTTTTTGTTACGTTTTGTATAGCCTATTATATTGTGTAGTAGGAGGAGATATATTGTTCAATTTACAACTTAGGATAAGTTTAAAATCTAGGCTGAGTTTCCTTCTTTTTTAAAAAATTCTATGAAATTATAATTCTTGATGTTACATTTGCAAATATTTTTTGCAATTTAATGTTAGAAATCTTATGAAAATTTATGCTTCTTGATATCTACCTATTTTGACATTTTTTATGAGGATGATGCATAATCTGGCAGAAATGATGCCTAAATAAGTGATTTTGTTTTGGATTTTTTATGAAATGAGAATTTTGTCTGTAATCTAAATGGATATTGTACTGAAGCTGAAATGTGAGGAATAAAGAATGAATTATAATTTTTGTTAAAATAATACCTTACTATAATTTACCACTACCAAAATTTTTTTAAAAATTATTTCTTCCAATTTTTAGGTTGACACAAAAATTTTGTCCATCTATTTAGAAATTATTTCATGCTAACTTCCTCGCTTGCAGATAACCGTAACAAAGTCATTATTGTAACTTAATTTTATCATTTTACTAAAAAAAACTAGATAAAATTTGTGTTAATTTTTTGTAGACATTAATTATGATTCTGACCGTATTATTTTTTATAAAAAATATATATTGCAAAATTTGCTTACATTAAAAGCAAGTTTAATCCGTTAGTGCTAAACCAATCTGATCATCTTAAACATCACTCCATTTTATTCACTATACCAATCCGCCTGGTATTTTTCAAGCATCGTCGTCTTCCAATTTTTGTCCATCTATTTAGAAATTATTTCATGCTAACTTCCTCGCCTGCAGATAACCTTAACAAAATTTTGATTGTAACTTTATTTTATCATTTTACTAAAAAACTACATAAAATTTTTGTTAATTTTTTGCAGACATTGATTATGATTCTGACCGTATTATTTTTTTATAAAAAATATATATTGCAAAATATGCTTACATTAAAAGCAAGTTTAATCCGTTAGCGCTAATCCAATCTGATCATCTTAAACATCACTCCATTTTATGCACTATACCAATCCGCCTGGTATATTTCAAGCATCGTCGATGCTGCTGCCAAGTCAAAAGTAAATGGTTTGCTGACATTATATGCACACGTTAGGAAATGTTGCTGATGAACAAGAAGACACAGAGCGAGATACACCTATTGCGTAGTATGCACTCGTAAAGGTTTCTTGTATTCATTTACTGCAACATGGGAATTTTTTTTTCTGTGATGGTGAGATGGGAAGCATATATGCAGGCGGTACATTCTAGGAATTTCCGATCCAAACGAAACAAAGGATAGGTTGGACAGTGCGTTCTATTAGGTGCATGCAAACATGTGGTAGGTATGTAAAAAGAAGTTGGAGAAAGTTGTTGCTCAGCTTATTACATATATTTTGTAAAAGAATGTATGAAGGCAAAGTCGTATTTTTTGTTTTTATTAATATAATTTATTAGGCACGTATGTAATTAGGTAGGTATTAATTTTCATAAAAATTTGAAAAACAAGTTTTTATTAAATTGAAAAAGAGAAGCCTAATTTTTTATTGATTTTTCGAAAGTCTTATGTCACGGTTTTTCGTTCTCGGGAATTGATTCTAACAAAATCGGTTAAGCTCCCACGTCGCTCTACCTTTACAACCGGAAAAAGGGACTGAATTATGCCACTTCTTAAAATATCAAGTTTCAGTTTAAATTGTTTTAACAAATTATTTACTTTCATTTTTTTCAATAACGAAACAATGAAAACTGTTTGAGAGTAAATAGTCTAAAGTAAAATATATGACAGATTCTAATTAATCTGGAGAGACAACTTGTGTTGGATTTTTTTTAAACCAAACGGCTTTCAACACATTAATAAACACAGGATAAAAATATATGTTGATAAGTTAACCCAAAAATGTCTCCCAAAATTTGTACACAAAAATCAATCATTGTTCCCTTGCATTGCGATTGTTTCAAGCATTATTACCACGCGTTCCCTGCCAAGTAAAGCAACAGGTTCATATTGATGTTGGAAAGTCGGTTATTTGCCACATGTGAAGCGTGATAATATCATGCTATACAAACCTATTATATGCGCATTTTCTGCGAAACATATAATATGAGGTAGTTCTAGGTAGATTCTACATTGCAGACGGTATGAATGAATTAAACGAACAAAGATTAAGGTGGCTGGGCATTTTCCAACTCGTATGCATTAAACACCCACTATATTTTATCATAATTTTTTTTATGAAATTCAGTTGGGGTACTTTATGCACATACAAAAATTTATGTAAATCGTTCTGTAGTAAATATTGTAGAATTTTAAAACAAATTTTCCACTTGTCAATCAAGTGTTTCAAATTTTAGCGTTTTTCGATTTCATAATTAATATTGCTTGTTATATTTCCTCATAAGCAAAATTCCGTAACATAACAATTTAAATCGGTATCTGGTTTCTTTGGACTCAGATTGCCATAAATTATAAACAAAATAATTTCTGCAGTAATTGTAACCTTTATACGGATTGTGTAATTGGAGTGATTATCAGTATGAATGTCAATCAGTCAGTTATGGCTTGTTATTAAAGCTAAAGTATAAAGTTTGCACCATCACCAACATTGGTTTTAATAGTGCATTACATAAATAAAACAAGCATAGCAACAGTAAACCAATATTTGTTGCCTGTGTGCTTGATTTACACTTTGCAACCAATGAATAGACAAAAATTATCTTTATGAGATAATTAGCCATTAATCGATTATGCATTGAATNTTTAATAGTGTATTACATAAATAAAACAAACATAGCAACAGTAAACCAATATTTGTTGCCTGTGTGCTTGATTTAAACTTTGCAACCAATGAATAGACAAAAATTATCTTTATGAGATAATTAGCCATTAATCGATTATGCATTCAATCAAAAAACGTACATCACCATTTATGTATATAACTTTCAGTTGCTTGATTCAGTTTCCTAAACATAACTTAGCTAAATCAATAAAATATAGTATTAAATTATTTATTTCTAATATAAGCTTTATTGGAGACTAGTTTGCAAATAGTAGATGTATTGTAACCCTAGAAACATGATACGGATTCTCTATGTAATGTTTTTTGGAAACCAGTAATTAATAAAAATTCAACGATTTTCAAAGCCATCTGTAGAGTACTGCCAAATGTTATAGTGTATAGATATGAGAAAATTTGTGTATGATTTTACGGTTAAATTTCCCCACTGTCAAAAACCTAGGTTGACTTTTTTATCTTGACACAGAAAGACATTTGTTGAAGGACTTGTGCCCTATCAGATATATTACCTTTTTTATTAGATGGACGTTTTATATCAAATCAGTACTGTCCAGTGCAACTCTCCAACTTGTCAATCAAGTGATAAAAGTAGACTCATGTCAACATTCATTTACTTGGATTATATAAAGTGGTACTTCACATTATTATTTGTACCTGAGGATTTTATGTATGAAATTTATGATGAGTTTTAACTCATAGGTACGAATTCGTGATTAGATAATAATGTGTTCATCACAAAGCATCCTTTCAACGGGTGATTGATTACATCTGGTTAGTAAAATCTTCCAACATAAATTTAAGACGACA
>JAHZMV010004943.1:0-11176 GCA_027743765.1 Coecobrya sp. COE2 | reverse complement strand
ATATTCTGTAGCCTTCCACTTATTCTGTAAAATAGTAATTGAAGATAATAAAGTACAATAAGTTGTTATTATTATAATATTCATCGTACGTAACAATCAAAGTCATCATCGTAGATGAAAATAGTTAAATTATAATTATATGTTAAGAAATGTGTATGAATTATATTTATTAAGCGGTTAAGAAGGAACTGGTCAGTTCCAAATTAATAACTGGAAATGATTAAATTAGATCTTACAGGAAATGATAGGAGTTTTCAATGCAACCATATGCGAATGAAATAATTCTTACATTCACCCATAAAAATTTTAACATTGCCAATATAAATAAGTACATATACACATACCAGCTATAGCTTTGCTACATAAATGTGAAATTAATTTACAATGTGAAGTAATGTATTTATAAACATTTTTATGCTTACATTGAATTTTGATTGCTTCAGCTCATATGAAGACTTGAACTCCCTCCTATTCAGTAGAGTTAAGAAAAAACTAAAAATATCACAATTCGAGCAATAATCCGGAAAATAACAGTTAGTTAACCAAATCCGACCATGATCAGGGACTGTCGACATCACAAAAGCTATTATAGAAAAGCAATATTATCTTTACATAGGTATGCATGAGTACTTGAACCACGTAGGGCTTCATCTCCGTCACAGATAGATATCAGTCAATTGGGGCCTGGGGATAGGGCTTCCTTACGATGTCAAAACTCAGAATCGCACTTTAAACACCATGATTGGAAACATCAGAATTCTGTCCATAAATCGGCTAAGAACGTGGGATGGCATATAATAATTTTTTTTGTGAAACTAGGGCTGTTGTTAGAAGTTGACAAGGTGTAATATACGACAGCATATTGTATGTTAAGGAAAAGCAACACAAAATATTCTTTCCTTTCAACATTGCAATAATCAGAAAATGAACACGGGAATATAGAAAAGCAATATTATCTTTACATAGGTATGCATGAGTACTTGAACCACGTAGGTCTTCATCTCCGTCACAGATAGATATCAGTCAATTGGGGCCTGGGGATAGGGCTTCCTTACGATGTCAAAACTCAGAATCGCACTTTAAACACCATGATTCGAAACATCAGAATTATGTCCATAAATCGGCTAAGAATGTGGGATGGCATATAACAATTTTTTGTGGTTAGAAGTTGACAGGGTGTAATATACGACAGCATATAATGTATGTTAAGGATAAGCAACACAAAATACTCTTTCCTTTCAACATTGCAATAATCAGAAAATGAACACGGGAAATGTGTCGTCTTTTTTCAAATCATATTTACATACATATTTTGACATTGTGCAGTTCGTAGATTGAAAATCATTACATATCGTCGGCTTAGGTTTTCCTTCACCGACGAAAGTGTGCGCAGGAGTTCATTTTTCTTTCTAATTGGCAGTTTTTAGAACACTAAAACAACGTTTATACGGCTAACAACAATGTGATATCAACCTTAATTATGTTTTACAGATTGTCATTTGTATTGTTTAATTCATAAAATACAACCTTATTTTGTGCACATCACACATTCCTACTACCATTGTTGTGAAAGTCACATTATAATTTATTGGCTAGGTGTGTGCACAAAAAGAGTCAAACCTCGTTCGTTAGGACTTTGGACAAAGTGTAATATTAGTCAAAATTTTGTGATACCTATTTTTTTCTCCCATCCATTTCACGAAGATTAAAATAATGAACATTCCTTTAATAATGCTACACTTATAGACTACACAGATAGGCAATACAAGATGAAGATGGGTACTAGATGTAAAATGGAAGCTGTTTAATATTTTGTAAGTATTTCTATTTTTAACGTTTATTCAATCTACCCTACCACTATCAATCATTTTTCTACGTATATAGGCTAGGTATTAATTTTTACTATTTGAAAAGCATTCAAATTATTAATAAGGTTAGTATTGGCTATTTAATGCTTTAGATGTAGACATATCAATGCAAGGCAAATTCAGTTGTTGCTTATCATGTTATTGTTTTATGGCAAATCTGAGTGAGTGTTAAAAGATGAAGAGTTATGTCTACAAACTACTATACATAATCGGATACTATACTCTTCCTTACCGATTCCATAATTTTCTTTTCAGGCATTTAACAACCTTATATTTGTGAATATATTAATGTGAATGAATGAACCTTAAAGCAAAACCGAACAAAAAAGGACTGAAAATTATCATCAAGGATGTAGTTTCTTGCAGTGGATAACTGTAGAAGGTATATATTCAACATTCGGCAACAGTAACTACTTCCATTAACTCAAGCATGGATTCTTAATTTTTATTGGTAAGTTATGGATATTGATAAGTCTGCTCAATGCTCATTCACGTTATCTACAAGATAATATAGTCCCCCTAGTAAATGTCCTAATTACAAAACATTATTACATGCTATAAAGAACAGTCGGTTTTAATTTTATCAATTTTAACTATATAAGTTTATGCTTGCACGATCTTTGTATGTCTTTAATCAAGGATTAGTTGTACTTAATATTCGACCTAGAGCGAGATTGAATATAAAGTTTCAAGTGGCAAGTGTGGCAAATGTTTTCATCTGTACTGGTAAAGTAATTTGGAGTATTCGCTAGGAATCTTTCATCATGAACCTTCATGTATACTAAACATTTATAGCAAGTGCACACTGTAGATTGTTCATGTGTTTATTTCTTAATTTAATTCTTTAAATATGATGCAGAAATTAAAATTTAATTCGTCTAAATTAATAATGCAATATAATATTTCAATGAAATTAAGCATCTAAGCCGATTCTATATGTGTATTACATTTTGAACCCGGTCAACCCACAGTAGGTACATTCACGGCTTACAAAAAGAGTTACTTCTGTTAGCAGGCTGTGGTGTGGTATATTTCGAGTGATCCGATTCTTTTAAAAGACAAAAACGTAAATTCGCTAATTTTTTTTGAAAAGCTTGTTATGCATTCCTTGCAAAAGTGTTTAGTGAAGATTATTCGGTACAAAGTACAAATATAAACGTACATGTTAGTTATCCATATTGTAATATATGGTGTAACTATCCAAACCCCACCTAGTTTTATGTACATAATATGCTTGTATGTAGGTCTATATAATCTTATGATGCCCATGAGCTTATCGTTGGAACAGATCCCGCTGCCTAACAATAAATCATGGTTTTCCTAACAATCATAATATGTATGTATGTAATAATAATATAATCTTTATAGTGAAAAACAGGTTACATTATGTATTTTTTTAGATTTGAAATTATGAAAGAAAACCGAAAAACTTTTTTGACTGTAAAGGTGCTGGACCATCGATGGTGACCTTATGGAATACCAATTCATTGTATTTATAGTCCTTCCTGTAACCTTATCTCTACTACCTACATCACTGTTTTTATGATCCATAGTTTCATTGCATGCATAATAATATTTGAATCCTTTGTGAAATGTACGTAATCATTAAAAGTTATCTGTAATAATAATTAATAAAATTCTTATCATGTCATTTTGTATTTGGTAATATTACACTAATGGAACAACTGTGGAACAATTTCTAGAATGAATAATAGCATCTAGAAGGTATTAAAAGTTATCTGTAATAATAATTAATAAAATTCTTATCATGTCATTTTGTATTTGGTAATATTACACTAATGGAACAACTGTGGAACAATTTCTAGAATGAATAGTAGCATCTAGAAGGCTTGTTTTGTCTAATTTGTCTTATAATATTAATGGTTTCAATCGCAGCGACAGGAGGAAAATCCAGCTCCACGGTGCTGTAACTCTATAGCGTGCGATTGACATTATATTACAGAGATATATACAACAGTTCAATACAAACAGGTAAATATTTCACTCCGCACACTCACAGGGACATTTGCATGACATACATTGATATATTTTAGAAACTTATCGCTAGTGACACAAAATGGAACTTTTACCTACATACAACTTTAAAGCCAGCGCAACAATCCAGAGAATAAAAATAATCATGCTTGGAAACAAAAATAAATGGCAGATGAAGATGTCGTCATTGCAACAATTTCAGCTATTCGCCGCGAATTCTGTGACGAAGGAAAATGTCCAAGTCATGGAAATGTCAAAATAAAACTGGTACCCTATAAACTAAGGGCTTTGTGAGACATAATGAAATCAAAGTTGAGCAGAAAGCCTAAGCCTAAAGAGAAACCGCTTTTCAATACATTCTCATTTCTCATCATACTCTTTAAGTCGATTGATTTTTGCAATAAACTGTAAGCATGTTGTTTTATGTTGATGATCACAGAAAGCTCAGAAATAAACAGGCATCCAATTTTCCAAACAAGAATAATCTTTTGCATGAACTAGTTGCAAGTAGATTTTTTGGGTTGTGTTTTGTATGGGTGTATTAATCTAATTTTGAATAGGAATAATAAGTCAATAATAAACTTTTTATAATGAATGTGAATATATTTATAATTTTAATAATAATAATAATAAGGAAATGTACTTTTGTATATAATTTTTATATATGCAATATAACATTATACATAATATGTTTATTATTAAATTATCGTTTAGATACTTCCTTTTTTGGTGTATTTTCTTTTGGTTTCACATGATCAACATCCAAATAACAATAAGCCATATAGATACAATAATAGCACAAAAGAGTATATATAATAGTAAGTCTACTAACAAATATAGTGGTACGATAAACAATGTGATAAATTTTAAACATAAATGATGCGTAGCGTAATTTTTTAATGTATAATTTAAAGACATTCCCCAGTGGATCTTTCCTACAAGCAGGATCGTAGAGTGTAAAACAAAACATTAAACCATACAAATTGATCCACAACAACAACAACTGCATTCCACATATTAATTAGTCTTGATAAGTGAATCAGGTTTTTATAGAACCAACAATGGGAAGATATCCGCAAAATACATGGTAATTACAAAGTTAACAAAAGTTGATTAATATACCCATACCACATTATTTTGCTGCAATTACAAGAATATTAAGCATAGTAAGCTAAACACAGAGTTAAGAAGATTTCAAGATTTGACTGATACACATAAATGCACGACAATGAAGTAAGCACAGTAACAGTACGACATGCGACATTGGTTGTGTTGTACGCACATTTCTACAAGAAACAAAAAGAAATTGTTGGTATCAGCAACAGTAATTTGACAATATGACATAATATAAGTATAATAATTATCTATTCTTGTATAAGGGTTGTATATAACATTGTATTCTAAGGTGGTGGTAGCAGTTTACCATTTAAAGCTCAAAATAACTCTTTTTTGCAACTGTGAAATCGTGCACACATCGCAAAATGCAACAATACAGTATACAGTACATTGATTAAATTGATATAGAATTTTACATATATATTACTTTGTTTTCGGACACACGGACACAGCAGTACACAATTAAATACGTACGTGTAATATAATTTATGCACTTATTTAAGGACTGTTTTTGCAAGACACATTACAAACACTTACAAACGTACCACATTGAATGACGGAAAAACTAATAATAATTAATTATATACACAATAAAAACTTTTATGGCATATATTTTCTCTCCTGTTAGAATGCGTATTCTGTATAGAATGCAAGATATTTTTTATTATGTCTGCGTAGTAGTTTTTAGTATAATATATGTAATATGTCAGTTTGAAGAAATTATATAGAAAATTATGAACATTGCCTGACTAAACAACAGTATGCAGAATTATCAAATACAAATTTCGCCTCTCATCTTATTAATCATCATGTCATTTTTAACAAAACATGTAAAAACGTCTTAAATAAGTATTTAAAGAGAACGATCCTGTTTTTCCCTGTTCATATTTGGCCTAATTGTTGAATTAAACATGTATATATGGATAACATTTTTTTTGGTAACAATCACGATGAATGTCCATGCAAAAATGAACTGCATAAATGTTAAGATGTATTATGTATGTGTACATGAATTTGTTTTTTAAAACTCGGTATGTCTTGTTCTTGACGGGAATTCGATTGGGCTACTTTTCTCTACGGGCGAAGAGTGTATACTGTAACATGGTACATAGTATGGCATAATATTTAAAATGTACGTCTCGTGAAATATGTAATAATAGCAATAACAGTCGAAATGGAGTTCAAATGTGCAATCTTATATACCATCGTTAGAAACATCCTGATATTTTAATGTGGTTTTTAGTATGTATTTAACAACTTACGTTTTAGAACAACTTTCAACTATAAACCACTCAAATAATGGAGGAGTGACATTTATTACGTTTTTAAAGTATTGTAAGGGTGGGTTTTTAAGTCATAAGATGTTATATATGCACTTCAATGGAAAAGTTTCAATTTGTTAAACAGGAGGATGTATATAAGTAACTATAATTTTAAGTTTATGTATCATTGAAAACTTTTACCGTATAAGTTTTTTTTAGAAACATAGTCCATAGTCCATATCATTATTTATATTTAATACATACCTTGTAGTAAACGTGAACGCCGCCGGATTTACATTGAAATCTTAGCCATACTTGAATATTACGAACAATGATTTTCATAATTAACTTTAATGATAATAATAATGTTATATAATAAACAATAATATGGCAATTAACCAACCAGCAGGAGTCTCCAAAGGATTGTCAAAACGTCCACTTAAAAGTAAATGTATATATTATTTTTTTTAACAACTCTAACATTATTACAAAGTAAATATTATGTCTTCTTGTTTCCTTTTCTCCTTGTTTAACCCTAGACTAGAAATTACACAACTACCTTCGATAATACACATGTCACTGATCAAATACGACATTCCTTTTTCTACCTAACATCTAGTTCCTACACGATTAATATATGAACAAAATGTCTAGGCTAGAGATGCATTATTTTTTCTCTTGATCGCAACATTCCCATTCCCGCAGGGAGTCTTGCTTCTTTTACGATTTTTATTTGGGAATAAATTACATGCAAAAAATCACCGGTATTTAATTTCTCTACACACGTTAACACATGAAAAGGAATATAACTTTCTTCCTACCAGTAAAGAGCATGCACAGAAGTACGTACCTATGCAGAGGAGATGACTGATTTTATGTTTGAATTGCACAAACAGAGGAGAAGGAGTTCAAGGTTTCGTTGCTTCCTAGTATAACATAATTATATATTATGTGTACACGATATATAATGGGATGCATACAATACGCTTATTTAACTATTGATTTTTTTATATCATTACACCTACACTAACCGTCATTTTGATACACAGACAACAGACAACCAATTTGTTTAGAGTAGATCCAGTTGTTAGTACATAGAAGATATTTTTTTCATCAATTATAATTTTACGTGGTAAGATAATGTGAATACCTGCCTATTAAGTATTTTACACTGGTAAGTTTGTAACTATATATTATGTAACTTATAATTTTCATGTCACTTTAATATTTGAGGTCGTCGTGTAGTAGTCGTTAAGTGTGTGCAATGTATGTAAATATTATGCACGTTGTTACATTAGATGTATAATATGTTG
Source organism: Coecobrya sp. COE2 (assembly GCA_027743765.1). Classification (NCBI taxonomy): domain Eukaryota; kingdom Metazoa; phylum Arthropoda; class Collembola; order Entomobryomorpha; family Entomobryidae; genus Coecobrya; species Coecobrya sp. COE2. Next base: position 3,622 of record JAHZMV010004943.1, on the reverse strand, counting down.
CAGTAAATATATTTATAACGAGGAGCTAATAATAATTAATAATAATATGATAGAATTTATAAGAGTAATGTAATAGTAGGTAATTAATTTTATTTTAATAATCAATCACTGTTTTGTTTTCATTGATTTCAATTCGCCGCATTCGCTTTTCCATTTTTCCCAGCGGCAGGTGAAGACGCTGGAGCTGGTGGTCCATCTGTTGGCGTTGCGGCAATGGGTGAGGATGGGGAACCACCCTCTGAGCGAGGTGGCATTCTCTCGTTGATTGCGTCCAGTCCTTTGGCTTCTTCAAATGACATAATCTTGTGGTTAGCTGAGAATCCTTGGAGAGCTGTACAGAAAGCAAAGAAAAAACAAAGAATGAGACGAAATATTTCCCCGAATTTTTCGAGATCTCAGTTACAGAGGTGAAAACTTTCACACAAATGTCATATTTTTCTGAATTCATACAAATAGGATTAGTTAAATTCATACAATAAAATGCTGTTAATGTGCATATGCCTCCATTGTAAAAAGGTGTACGCATCATGTAAATACATTAGGAGAGTAAATGTACATGTAAATACATTGTAAATTTCCTACCCCGCCCATTACTTTCTCTTTTAATTAAGACTTACCGAAGTACAGAGAAAACTCTGGCCATTTTGCCAATGGCACGTATCTTATTCCTGATTACTTCCTTCCTTGCCATAGCTGATGCCGCTAAACAGTGAATGAAGGAGGACACAAAAGAGAAACAAAATTAATAAAACAATGCCCGGTTACATGGTTTTCTCTAGTCATATTTAAAAATACTTATACGATAATGCATTACAGTATTTTTCATTATGACTACGTTCTCAAAGCATTTTACTATTTTAATATAATTATAATATAAATCAAGACATAAAAATGAAAGACCCAGTCACAACATTTCTTTCGTAATCATAAGAAAAAACAGAATCAATTTGTAGTTATATGTTTTAAACAAAAACCCACCAATTATTAATAGTCATTAAAAGAAACAAATAATGCAACATCAACCAAATCAACTTCATCAATCACCACCAGTCAAGACCTTAACAGATCTTTCTCGTGTATTATTTAGTTATCCATCAATGATCACTACTCAAAGTTATTAGTCCTCACAACCAAATTTTTTAACCATTGCTTATTTCTGATAATACAAAAAAAGGTACCGTTTAGGAACACATCAACTTTCAATGTAACACGTAACCTGCATGCTCATTAATTACCGAATATTCCAGTCGCAATATCGTTGCAAATTCAAACAACTTAATATTGATAATATGATTTCATTAAAAGTTCCCAAATGATTCAGATCTAAGCAAAGGTTAATTTGATAACATTGGGGATTGACCAGGAGAAAAGCTTTCTTGGATATTTGTTGCCTAAATCAAGATTATGACTTAGTCTAACTTGTGAGCATTTGCCTTTAATATCCCTTAAATATTATGCTTCCTTCCTTAATTATGCATGATTTTAATCAGTTAGTCGTTGTGTTTCACTTTTTTACCTGCTGATTGTCTTGCGGTCGCCTGTTTCCGTGTGCTTAAAGCAAGCAAAGCGTGCTACTACATGGGTTAAAGTTATATATATAAGCTCAACTAAATATAACGTAATGATAAAGAAAAGGCAGCAGTATTAATCTACAGGTATATACGTAACAAGTTGTAAATTTTGTAAATTATATTCGAATATAATAATATGCTTTCAAAACAAAGCATAATTAAGCAAAATATTTTGTATGTGAATCATTTTATATGTTTAATTCTCAAGTGTTTCATGACATCACAAAATTAATTTGATACATGAAGTCTTCCCTCAGAAAACGTCATTTTATCTATAAACCTCCGCTCCTAGTTACAGGTAGGAAAACACAGGGAAATGAGGAAACCATACTGGATATTGAATTACAGACTGTCTCATTCGATAGTAAAATAATAATGATCATTTTGCATTCCTTCAAAGTTTCCATTACGGCAGGTTTGATGCCTACATACATGTCATGAAGGAGCAAAGACACACACAATCAATATCCTTCACTGACGAAGTGCATAACACTAATAAATTAGAAATGAGGGTGAAGATAGTATTTATTTTGCTTCGCGAACCAAGGTTTACATTCCAAATGAGTGTATACTCTGCCTAGAAATGCATGCTGGCAGTGTTTAACCTAATATATGTACCTACATAATGAAATCCCACAGTATACATGTATTTTAGATAGAGGGTAGCCACTTTCAGGAAAGCGTGTTCGTACAATCTGTCCAGAAACATAATATTTTGTGTAGTCTATAGGGTGTTGCAACAACAACTAAACAAGTATATATATACACATTCGATAATCATCAGTTCACTAAACAAGACGTTAACATTTAGAGGAAAATGCTGACTATAAAGGTATTGACGGTACGTGTCATTGTGTCACAAAAAGGCATATGAATTATATGAATTACCATAACCATCACAAAGTCTAATGGACAAAATCATCGTAATAATATCACAGAACAAAAGGGACGGACATTCATTCATTTAACTTTCACAGTTCACAAGTTCCACAGTCACACACTAACAACACTCTAACAAGTAAAAATATAACATAAAGTCTTTAAAACGACATATACTTTTACATATTCATGCACATAAAAATGGTTCTATTTGTCTTTTTTTACTATTTACGGTTATACATACCTACTACAGAACTATAATAATACCAACTTAGTCCTAATATATGAATCTACTGGAGATCAATGTTTTAGTTTCACGCTAAATTCCTACAGTTCCTAAATTACTACATACTTCTAACATATTCCAACATCAACATAGTCGCTTTCTATAGCTTTGCATTCAAGTGCTTGATCATCGGCATGAGTAGGCAACAAAGGAGCGCTTGTCAAAAAACAGCATTACAGATCTACCAGTTTAAATGCATAATGTGTTAGTAGGCATAAGTTTTAGTAAGAAAGTAAGGAAATCAAGCAGAAAAATGTAAACAGACCATTTAGGCTTTAATTGGAAGTTCCAACTTGGAACATGGAAAACTAGTAGAGTAAAAAAGCGGCAAAATGCAGGTGAGAAAAGGGCAAACTTCAACAGGCAGCAAAACTATCTCATTTCAGCATCACTACATCACTTCATTTTTTCTGTTCTTTTTTATCTCAACTTACCCATTTCTTTGCTCTCGCTCAGTCGCCTGATATATTGTCCTAATATATAACAGTCACAAGTTTAGAATTGACGTGTGATGTTGAGAGCATAACAATAATACATACATATAGAACATAATATTTCAAAAGGATTTCTATTCGAGAGGGATTCTATGTAACATACTTAAAGAATATAGAGGTAGCTAGCTATAGAATTTCTTGTGAAATTGTTGTCAAGATTGAAAGCGTAAGGTGCTTATATAAATATGTTGTGAACACCTAACAATTATTACATGAAACATTAACATACTGCTTATTTGGTCAACGTACATTGAATTATTCGAAGGAGGTATAGACTTTCAATACATAAATTACAGCTAATAAGAAATTATTGCCAATAGAAAATTCAGGACATAATTTACTCTTTATACACGTATAACTTTATGGAAAAATGCATGCACTTTATATAATAC
>JAHZMV010004942.1:0-15808 GCA_027743765.1 Coecobrya sp. COE2 | reverse complement strand
TTGAGTAAAACTGTACATTAACTGACGCTTATTTCTGTTATGTGGTACAGAAATTCGTATTCGATTTTATCCTCAGAAATATAGTCTATTTTATTACTGGGCTAACCAGTTAGCTTTTCCAATGATAACTTCCATTTGCTTTCTTGCTTCCGGAGCATGTTCCAACGAGTTGACCTAAATTCCTTCGAGAATTGATTGGACTTTGCCTCAAGCAACATTTTATTTTCCTTATAAATAAGACCTGTACGTATAACCTGTTAAGATTTAGAAACTAACCAATAAAAGAAAGAGAAGTGTTATCTGTATTATTTTTTATGAGTTGTCTCCAGTACAAATAAGGAAGGCTTGATTTTTGGATTGTTTTATAACATTAAAATACATTTTAAAAGGATTATTAAACTGTATTAAACTGGACTATTTAACATTTTCTGAAGAAATTCGTACGCAATTAAAAATTACTAAGTAATTTACCTAACGCCATTAAAAACTAAGTTTAATAAATTGGTCAAATTTGCATCGTCAGTGAAAAACGATCGGCGTAATGTGATAATAGCTATCAATATCAAATTTTACCATTGTATAGTAATTACTAAGACAAAATGCAGTATGAGGACGCTTAGTTTCAATTGCACATTTTCTTATTTTTAGGAAAATACGTATCTATTAAATTTTCACAATACTTCAATCTCAAAAAATTATTTTACATCATAGTAGAATTACCCCATAGTAGAATCATTAAATAAAGAGGTTTTTAGTGTCATTCGTAAACGGCAGCTTGTATTTTCTACTATAATTCTGCGGATAATAGTTTGTAGGTGCTTATTCTTCCTCAGGTTCTAGTGTGCAGAGTCGGATTTAGGAATTATTAATCAATTGAAATATTGTCAGAATTCCTAATTACCTAATTTAGATGGGACTAGGTTCCTTAGATTACGTCGTTCCTTTTCAGCAAGAATTGGTGGTACCCAACGCGCAGTATTATTTAGTTTAATTATCAAATTTATGCAAAACGTAAATGCAGCAAAATTACAATTTGTAGCACTTCTCAAACAAATATCAAATAATTAAATTTCACCGTTAAAAAAGTGTTGCTAACAATGTTGTTAAACTAAAAAACAACAAATTTCAATTTAGGTTTACGAAACTTTTCTTGAATGAACTGTAGGTCCCAACTACAAGTTGTGCCGTATAACGACTTTAATCATATATATGGTTCTGATGAGATTTTGCTTACGTATGTATGTTGATAATTTAGAAATTGCATTATACGCGCAGTACATTTTCTGATTCGCAAATTGAGCTATTTTGTTTTTCTGAAGCATATAGCAGGAGCAAATAGCCAGGTTCCATTTTAGCCAAGTGCGATGCTAGTACACCTGGATGATAGAACACATACAGAAATTTGTTGTCCGTTTGAATTTAAAAGCCAATTAATGTCTTATGAATTTTGACTAAATATGATTTCGATACTTTAGAACCCGAGGTATATTATATGTCTAACCGGCACAGGGATTTTAAGATTGACTAAATATGAAATTGTTTAGCTAGCCACCTTTCACTTAGCATAATGAAGTAATAAGAGATTCTGTGTTTTATGAAAAATATTTATCAGGATATTTGCTCTTCAAATTTAAGACACAATCATGGAAACATAACGTTTACAGGCTGGATCAATTTAATTTTGCATAACTGTAAGCATTAATTAACTAACCATAGCATCAAAGTGACATAAAGCTTGAATTAATTTAAAATAAGAAGGGTTTGAAGTTTCATCTAAGCCCAGCATCAATAAGAACGGTTGGAAACTAACAGGACATGATGAATTGGAACTTGGGAGGCCAGAAAGATAGTTTTACATGAAAATTTTCGTTCGAGTACTTTAAAATTGCGATTTAAAAAAAATAGATCGACCGATTTTACACCAGATAAAGTTTGGCCGTGGTCACAACCATTTATGAAATCCATCCAGATAAAATTATACGAATGTAGAACCAACCTGTTTTGAATTCTGAGTATGAAAATATTTTGCCGTTTTCAGGAAAATGAAGTTTTGTGACATAGTTGTTTATGCTCATAAATAGAAGGAGTATTTCAAAACTCAATCAGAGTATGAAACCTAATTGATTTTTCATCTTGTACTTTAAGATATTGCTTATTTTATGCCGGATGATGTTAATGTATAACTCTACATAGAAAGCAGTTAAAGCCAGTTAAGAATGTCAACTCACTTTCATCGTAATGACTTCAAAATATGCATCACGGTTGAACTACTCAAATATTAATGAATTCCTGTCAGACTGATAGAAATGATCCTATTGGCTAAGTATGTTGCTAGACTTGCTGATATCTTTACGGGAAAGTACAAAAACTCCAGGAGTTTGTATTAAAACTTGTGTCAAAAATATCCAGTGGAAAAACAGTTTCTTACCAAAAATATTGAAATGAATTTTTTGACTACGACTTTCAACCAAATTTTATGTGAGACGCCTTATATGAAACTATAAACATTCCTTACTTAAAATTAACTTTAATCCAGTGACATTTTGATATTACATTTATATAGTGAAAGCTATGCAAAATTATCCTGATCCAGCCTTCTATAAAAACAAAACGTAATTGCTTAAGTTAAAGCTCCCAAAACATATTATTGTAAGAAAGGTTGCAATTTTTTATATCAGTTATTTGTGACGGAATATATTTAGTTTATTAAGTTTAAAGATTTAGCTTCGGTTACTAGTTTAATATATATTTACAGGGATAGTAGGAAAAAGATATTTTAATCTCATAAACAATAGTGATGTAGAAAAAGAAATTACACAACAAACACCAATACCTAGTAAAATACAAAATACGTGAAGTTGTGTCAGTTATACGATGTCAGATGATTTAAAATGAATAGTGTGCGTTTTTAATAAATAATCTAAGCAGACTAACTCATGGCTTATGACTAGCTTTCAATTTCAATACAGTATACTTTTGTTGACCATAATTACCGAGAATAAATGTATCTTGACACGATTGTAATTCACAACTAGACATACTGTACTATTTGCGAAGAGACGAAAACTATTTGCTATACAACTGAATAAACTAGATGTACTTATTGAATTAATTGACAATTAAAGTCTAATGAGGTTGAGATTGAATGTAAAATCTGTTTCTGCGTGATGTGGTTTGTTCATTAATTCAACATACTTTTTTGAATAAGTAAGCAGTTTGTTAGTTTTAAAAAGCTAATTTCTAAATTTGGTAATTTTTTACAAGTAATAAGAGATAACCATCATAAGGTTTACAAAATATTAAATGTTCATTTGCGTAATCGCAATAGGTTCCTTGTTGATACTTAAACGATCAATTATTTTATTAAAACTATTTAAGAACAAACTTACATTACTTCACCCTGCGCTTTAGAGAATTATAATTTCGACGAAATATTCGGTTTTTATACTTTTCATTTCATATTATGACGCTCGTCCCGTGTTTACAATAATCGAATCGTTGAGGACCATAATTAGATTAAAAATGCAATGTTTGATACTATTACGTGTTATCTTTATATTATGTCGGAATATACAGATCTGTATAATCAGTAGTAAGGTTTATGAAATAATTGATAGTGTTACTTAATGCACTGAATTTTAAATTTTCCAGACGTTTCAAAGCCAAAACTTAGGTGTCTGGAAGAGATAAAAGCATCTAGATGTATAAAAAGAGAAATTAAAGGAGGCAAACGAAAAAATCACACTCTTCATTGCGTTTTGTAACTTATGTTGGAATGTTCTATAAACTGAAAAACAATTGACTTGCACCAAAACCTTTCAATTATACTTTGTTGCATTAATTATTAAAGGGATGCATATTATTGATAATAAATTATTCTAGAGACAATTATTTATTGTTTGAACTTTTGTTATTTTTCTTCGCTCTAGCTAAATCTATAACTTTATTTTTAAAATTGAGCAAACTCATTATGCCTTTATTTGAGCCAGACATTTTGTTTATCGATTAGTGAAAACCGTTTTCGAATATCTCTAACGGTATTCGAGTTATCGCAGCAACGGCTGGCCGGCCAGACATTCCCTACCAATCTCATAAGGTATCCGGAGTACCTCCGGCTACCTAATAAAGATGTTTACTTATTACTCTAACCGTAAAACCATTTTATGAATTAAATTGAAGCATAATTTATCTCTAACGGTATTCGAGTTATCGCAGCAACGGCCGGCCGGCCAGACATTCCCTACCAATCTCATAAGGTATCCGGAGTACCTCCGGCTACCTAATAAAGATGTGTTTACTTATTACTCTAACCGTAAAACCATTTTATGAATTAAATTGAAGCATAATGGAAATAAATATTATTAATAGACAACATCCACATGCTGTATCTTATATCGATTGAATAAATATTGAAGACATAATATATTAAAACGTTGGAACGTTAATTAATTAGAACAGTAAAACAGGAACGCATTTGCTATATATGTTCATCATCATTGTGCAATACGATCACATCAATAATGAATCAGTTATCCATATTCAAAGTGAAATAAATGATCTTAACGTAATAAATGCTTGCAATGTTTGAAATCAACTCATATGTTGCATGTGCAATGGATGGGTATCAATGTTACACTGGATTAATTAAAATGGACCCTTTCTCCGAAAAAGTACGTAGTGAGAAATATCTGTACTACTACTACATCGTATAAACATTCATACCTGATAAATAAAGACACTACCAGAACACCTATTTCGTCCTTCATTCTTTGCAAAAAAGATTATCCTAACCTTAGCATAAATATCCATTTAAAGGCCTTGAAATGTCACTCGTGGCGTGATAGTTAAACCTTTAAACTTATATCGCAAATAATATTTAGTTTTCCCATCACTGTCTCAATTTGTAGTTTTCATAGCCATCGCTCCTTGCATTCCAAATATAAAAAATGCAGGGAATTGTTTGAAAGGCAGAACAGCAAGATAGCTACTGAAATACAATAAACAGTTTATTCTTATTATACAAATGCACATCTGTAGATGTGATTATTAAAATTGTGTGTAATCTAATCAAGTCATCTACAGTTGTTCAGAGTATTTTTATCTAGTGACATAATTTCTTCTCTTTTTGTCTCTACATTTGTATTCCACTTTGGAACTGTGAACCCAAATATTAAGATAGATCACAACGCATTTAAAAGTGAGTATCTGCTTGATGCAAAAATAATATGGCAAGGTTAAATGCCGTCGTGAATTTCGCAGTCAGTTTTGATGTTTAAGTTTTAAAAGGTGCATTTCTCTAAAAAATATGGTTTGGTTTGGTGGTTTAAGAAACAATTTATGTCACTTTAAATTGCATTTCATAAATATACATGAATAACATATGCAAAATAATATTTTTTTGATAAAAATTGTATTTGAGAATTTTTCTTTAAGCTTCTCCGGACGCTATTGGGTGACAATGGGGAGATATATTTCAAGATTCCATCGATTCATGTCCGAATGAAACCATTCACATTATTAAAACTCGATACAAGTATAGTATAAATTTCTACCACGTGCCATACAATTTCGATAGTGTATTTCCTGTGAGACAACTGGTGTCATTTAAATGTATGCAGTTATGATTTTCATGAGATTTTCATGATATTATGACAATGCAGGGGATGTTGTTCAAAAGCATCAAGGTTGTTCTTTTGCTGCAGCTGTTGTGATGAAGATGGCGATCTGTATTGCTTGTGTTGCTTGCTACATATTGTTTTACGCTGCTGCTGCTGCTGCTGATAATATATGTATGCACACCTGTACATACTGCACAGGTGTGTATAGTTGTTTTATTTACTTTCTTCAGCTGCAAAAAAGTTGACCGTGAACTTGACAATGCAATGCATTGCAGTTCCACTTTCCTTGGCCACCTGAACGGATCTCTTTCTTTCTCGTCATCATCATCATTTAATTGTGATCATCATGACGGTAAGTGTTTAAAAAATTATATTTTTCGTACAAATTAGTTTTTAGTGTTTTTGTGTGCGTTCTATGTGCCTGTGCCTAGGCCTGCCTGCCTGTATGTGTGTATGTAATAATAATTTTGTTTTTTTGCATTGTCAATCTAAAACCTGTGTCGAGTGTCTGATGACAATTGCCTGCTCTTGGGTAACTTGGATTTTCGGGGGCCAAGGAATCTGTCAACTGACAGAAGAAGTCTCCGGAAACCCTTTCCACGTTAGAATTCATATTTTATGCATTTAAATTTATTTTTATGAGCTAAATAATAAAAAATATTTTTTCAGTACTTGAAGGACAGCCCAGATGACATCCATTTATATCCAAGTGAACCTGATGCTACGACACCCACACCTGGAGCATTTAATGCATTTTCTAATGCCGACGGTAAGTCCAAATATTATTTTCAAAGATGGTCATATTCAACAAATAATAATTTTAATTTTATTTTTCATTTTAGCTCCGTACTATTGGCTTCTGATGACGCTCTTCATCATGTGTTTTGCTGGATTTTTCTGTTGCTGTTTCTGCTTCTACTTTGTGTGCGGCTACATTGTTCAGGAAACGGATGAGGAAAGGCGTAGAGGGGAACGACGGAAAGGCGAAGAAGACGGGCAGAGGTTCGTGACCTGATTGATCCAAACCCTGATGTAGTGCTACAACAGCAGATCGCATTAGACATTGATGATGATGATGATGAGCAAGTAGAAATGGAGAGAGTTGATGTTGTTCCACCTCCACAACCAGTTCAAATGCAGCGAAGTAACTTTTTCGTCAATTCGGCTCAAATTATACAAATTTAACTGTTTCAAAATTATTAATTTATTATTATTATGTTATAGTGAATGAAGAGATAAGGCAATGAGTGAGAGAAAGAAGGCCAACGAAGAGATATATCGAGGAAGTTTAATTTATTAAGAATTTGTAAAAAAGTATTTTTAATTGGCTAGTTCTCAATTTTTGTGTTCATGTGTTCAATTATAATTATAATGTATAATAATAAAAAGAATGCTCAAGTAAGCAGTACCTTAACGTAATGTGATAATATGTAATATGATAATAAAGACTGAATAAACATTAAGTTATGTACATACTTACAAATTTCTCGTGAAAATTTCAACTCGTTTATTCTGCATTCATCATGTTACGCATATATACGGTATATATGCAATACAAAATATGTAATACATAATAATTTAATAAACAGCAGTTTTATTATAAATAAATAAAATAAATAATAAAAAAGGTAAATAATAGTTATTACTTTAAAATAAAATAACGCAATCTTATCATCATACATAATTCATGTTTTACAAATACTTATTACCATTGCCATTTCCAAAAATATGCAAATCCATATTTTATTCTCCTTTATTTTTAGCTTCATTTTTCCTCGCAGCCATTTCCGGATTACAGTAATCACACCCGTGAAAATTGAACACACAAACCGTGAAATGTCAAGAACAGAAATATATTTATATTCCGCAATGTAAGTTTCACGGATTTCTTCTGGTACCATTTTGGCAGATATTATGTAGACATGGGCTTCCTCTGAATGGCCGTGGTATAAAGGAGGGTATCGTATTTGACGAACGGTACTGCGTCCATTCAATGAAATTGTTTCATCTTCAGTATGCAAATGTAAGCCAATGTCATTTAAAATCTTATTTGTGTATCTATTTATGTATTTACTAGAAATCAATCGAGCCTTGTAAAAAGCTTACCTGCTGTTGTATCGATCTGAACAGAAAATCATGATATTGGACATTGGTGATTTTTTATGTATTTTCTGATGCAGGGGAAACTGTCGCATATTATATTGCCAGCTAAGGAGAGGAATTAAGTACATGGAAAATTAACTTTCCTTTCAAAATTAAAAAACAAAATACGTGTGTTTTACAGTCTAACGACTCTGCGCTCTGTGGTGTGTATAATTTATTTTTTGCATATTATTTAATTCGTATGTATACATTTGAAAATATTATAAATACATTTAGTGATAATCTATTACATAATAATGATATTGTGAGTAGGTTTTATAAATTGGTTATAAAGTTTAATTATTGTCAAAACGTCTCTTCTGAAAAAGACTTAAAATGCATGTTAAAACGTGAAGCACTACAAAAGTATAAAAATGCAGTTGCATGAATTAATTTCATTGGCATTTTCTAAAGTGACTGAACTGTGCATAAAACCTTACCACAATCCCTTTTTCAAAGATCTCTAGGACTTTTCAAATAGCTTACAATATGAAGTTGAAGTCTTAAATCAAGTTCCATGTGAAACCAATACAGAATTCAAGTTTCATGCAAAAAAGAAGCAAGACTTTTTAAATCAATTTTTGCAGTTTATGGTTCGGTCCAAGGCTAACGAACAAACAAATATTACTGATTCGTGATAGTACGTTTTTTATAAAACAAACAATTTGGTGTGAACCTGCGTCACAACGAGTAGATAATATTGTGTCTAAGAATAATAAAAGTCAATTAAGGATTTCCTGCACGCAGATCATTACATGAATATCGTAATCAACGCTGCGCCATCAACATTGTATTAAGTGGAGAAAAAAATGTGAAAGCATTATGTGAAGAATATGTAAAAATGGACATTAGAGACGTATTCAGCAAGATTGACATTTATAATTTTATCATTAAATGAAATTTTGGAGATGAAAAATGACTAAAAAATCATCTTTATATTTTCCCTATTTTTCATTGGTGCAAATTTTAACCATTTTAACAATTGCCTTACATGTCTTGACCAATCCAAAGTGTCTAAAAATCCTTTTCCCGCACTCCCGTATTCAATATTCGTGCTTAAACAAAACTGAAAATATTCCATTGGGAAGCATTACTATAGTTAAAGCCTGTTCACATTTTCAATGTTTGTTAATGAATCAAAACTCAACCAGAGTTCTTAGCAAAAATCTTTTTTGTTCAGAAAAGGTGGAGCGAGTAAACAGAAAACCAGTCAGTAGCAAAAACCATGAAAAAGCTTCTCGTAATAATAGTGCTGCGTGTGAATTATTTACGTTCAGTTGTACTTTATACTTGATTGCTGCCGTCACTCTCTTTTTGCATTGTTGAGAACTTGCATCTTGGCATAATGTTACAAAAGAGAAAACGCAACAGGCTAGTGCCATATGGGATGGGTAAAGGGAGATTGCTACACCTTAACAATGAAACTAGAAATAGCGCTGCATCACAGCAACTAACGCTCATTCCTCAACTGCCAGTCGTGGAGACACATCCGATTACTAACTGCCTAACCTGTTTTATACAGTTTACAAAGGAGTTAAAATCACTTTTCATACAAAATACAAGTTTTGATTCAGATAAGTTTATCGACTTTTCAAATATTGTATTTGAAATTTTCATGAAGATCGTGACCCCGTGTATTGTCAATAAATTAAAATTTGACAGTGACAGTGCTCTTATTGAAATTCTCAACAGTTTGGATGGGGAAACTCCCATAGCTGGCAATGAGCAAGGTAGTGAAAGTCGACAATTTCGAATACGTTCTAAAATACTTCGCTGATAACTGGAACGTGAAAATGGATACCAAAATAATTCATACTGAGCAGGGTGAAGATGTAACTGGAACTGGCAGAAAACCAATATATAAACAAGTAAGCAAATTCGATTATCTATTTGCAGGGTTTTCCTGCAAGAAATGCATTGTAAATCTTTTTCCAGAAATGCCTCTAACCGAAAAATTTGTTAGACACAATTTTTCGAAAAGATACATTACAATAGTAAATGCTGCAGTATTAATAATTAAATATGGCAAGAGCTACCAGCTCAACTGGCGGCCAATGTTGCGGAGAAAATTGCTGTGAATGTACCGATTTATTCCATTCGCCTTCCGTTAGTGTTTGCATATTACCCATTGTAAGGGGTAAAAACCCTAGCCAGCAATGCAAGTGCTTTGAACAGTTTTGTGTAGGATTTACAGAAACATTAGCAGAGAATACTGTGGAAGTCTGTAGAGAGCAGTTGGTTAGCGAAAGTTTTATAGAAAGTTTGAAACGCATATATATGATGCAAACAAACCTCACGAAAAAGTGTGTTCGATATCATAATAGCCCTCCGCCAGAATATTTTTGTGCTGACTGTTTTGAGAAATTTAACGAGAGGATACTTGAAAGAATAGATTATTTCCCAATCCGGGAAAAAACAATTTGGATGTGTCAACAGCACAATTTCATAAAATGATAGTACTCAAATGGACTTCTTGTCCAGTTGTCTGCTATAAAAATGTGTGAGGCAAACACAAATAGCCATTAACATTAACACATTAGCAAAGTAGACATTAAAACGACTTTATTATCCTTCGATATTTTAAAGAAGAATTCACATATCGCAGAACAAATTGATGCTTTAACAGATAGATAAAAATGATTTGGTTGCAATTCATGCTTTAAATATAGTTGTAAATTTTTGTATGTAATAATATATAATTTTAAGGATAATGACCAAGTTGTTGAACGTATACTTGTAAATGATCTGGAACCTCAAGGAAAGTGGTTTCATAGAGAAATAATTAGTCGTTTGGCTTATTGCGAAAAAAACCATCAACACTTGATGCAAGAAAATAACTGTACATTATGTATAAAAATATTCATCGCAGAGCTCATTAATAGAAGTCGCGTAGTATATAATAGATGCGGTTGGAACCCCCCGCTGAATTTTGGTTGTGCTGCTGCTTTCTTTTATACCAATATACGTAACAGACTTTACAAGTGTCGGTGTCATACTTCAAATATACAAAAATGACTAGACAATCATCGTTAAGTGATTTAGCAAACGCTGCGGTCTTGCATAATTTTGTTGCGGTGATGGAAACTTATTTTCATCAATTCAAGGAACCTTGTACGTGAAGGAACTTTTCAATCACTTTCTTGATAATAATAAAAATGTGCAAATATTTTTTTCAAGCAACTTTTTGGGAATAGTTGTCAGGTTCTACGATGTTCTAAAAAGTATTAGTTCTAAGTGTATAACGAAAATTCATTATTTATACAAAGTGGAAAAGAACCTGTGCTTTAAATGTTTTGGCAATGTTTATGCAGCGGGAGCTCTTCTTGTGGCCAAGCTAAGACAGTTGACAATGAGTTCCAATATAGTTTTATAATTAAATGTCACGAATCTATAAGGTTCAACTGGGCGTCATGTCTCTGACATTCTTGTAAAAATTCGTCAAACAAAAAGATATGTGGAATGTAGGTGCATTTTTGACACGGGTTGCTGATATAATGGATATGGATCAGCAGACGTATTAGTAATGCACATTTTTAAATATTTTATTGAACAGTCAAATAATATGTATTTTAATTTTTCTTTAAAAAATCAAGGTCAGTAATGGTATGAATCCGTCTGTTATAAATATTATTCCAATCATATTGTATGAATAAGGCGTTAACTTATGTTTTGAAACTTTACTATAAATGACCTTTGACCACACGACTAATACGCCAAATTTGTCCCAGATACACAACAGCCTTTTTTTTCATTTCGGATTCCATGATTAAATGCAGAGGAGAATTATTGTATAGGTAATTTCATATTATATTTATTTTATTTATAATCTCCACCATCATTTCTATTTGTATGCAAATAATTTGAAAACAATGAAAAATGAAAGTTTTGGTTGAGCCAAGGCACAGGTGGGTAGATATACGTTACAGTTATATTGTATATCTCTTTCTTGTGCCATGGTTTGACTAATAACAGAAAATCCACCGTTAAATGGAAATGTTTCATGTTTGCATATGCTGCGTACAATACTTAAGTTATAAATGGCATTTGAGTATTCTTCTCAGCGTATTAAAAGTTGAATAAAATACAACAAACCATTGTCGAAGGAATACGGAAAGGAATACGACGAAGAGAAGCGGAAACGAGGATATGAAACGCTACAGAGAAGCAATTCATAGTTCGCAAGAGGAAGCGATTCGTAATTCTCATAATCCCAACAATTGTGTTACTAACATCTCATAATTGTTTACATTATGGGGAAGATGAATGACTTAACACTACCCTGTAGTGCGTAAACAGCTCGTGTAATTTTGTAATCATTGTGCGTTTTTGGACAAAATTCATTTTTAATAGATTTATTCATTTGCGCACAAGACTATAAACTTTTACTATACACAAACCAGTGAATATTGAATAACTACAGACGATACCAGCTGCTGTAACAGGCTTGGGACCGAGACCACCAACAGCTTTAAAGTGCCACAGTCAGACAGCACCAATCGCTCCAAATTGCTCCAGTCGGCCAAAGTTCAAAGAGGATTTCAGCCAAACAATATTACAGAAAATAATTTCAATGCTATTTCAATTTATGTACCTATTTATTATTATAGGTTAGATAAAATACTTGCAAAAAGTGAACTTCATGATAAAATGAATATATAAATATGAAAGCTGTGTTATATTTAGAATAAAAGTGATAATTTTTTTAATCGCGTATTAATATTGTATAAACAATTTCACTCTCCTTGATATAAGAACTTATTATTTAAAGTAAATTTATTTTAACCGAAATGTATGAATTTTATAAAATTGAACAAATTATTAAATATTATTAACGATAATTACAAACAAATATACCCGAGAAATAATAAACTCATGGTTTTTCTTTTTCTTCTAATCTTGACTAACACTCATATGCACGGTGATAATCCAAACTTTTTTTACGTTTAAACGCTTTTCCACATATTCGATTTTTTTCATTAAACCACATCTAAACTCCTGCTGAACAACGTGAACTAATCGCTCGTGTTCATTCCGGTACGAGACTGTAAAAATGCCCTACAAATAAAAAAGCATAATTAGTTTTATGATTTATTTAAGAAACATAAATTCAATTACAATGAACTACTTTTACCTATTGCAACCTTCAAAAGTGCATACTTTGTCCTTTATCGACTATTTTTTCCGGCATGTACCGTTTTCATGTGGTTTTGCAGGCAATCCTTCCTCCTAAAGGTAACTCGACACTTTGGCTTCGAGCATATGAAATGTATTGCATTTACATTTACAATAGCATGAGAAGAGTTCATATGCCGTT
This sequence comes from Coecobrya sp. COE2, assembly GCA_027743765.1. NCBI lineage: Eukaryota > Metazoa > Arthropoda > Collembola > Entomobryomorpha > Entomobryidae > Coecobrya > Coecobrya sp. COE2. The sequence continues at coordinate 2,734 of JAHZMV010004942.1, read as the reverse complement.
TCAAATTAAAGGTCGTATTGAATTCTCTGCAGCACTTCAATAATCTTATGGATTAAAAGGGAATAATGGAACTTGAAAAATCATACCTCCCTGATGTACAATGGGGACATTTTAAGGAAATCTTGTCAGCAAGCCTATTTGTCTTCGGCATTGGACGCTTCTTGTTTTTACACTTTAGTATATGACAGTTGCACGTCTGAAATAACAAAAAAAGCTCACAAATAATCACAATATTCATATGGCAAATTGTATGTAAATGGCGCTTAAAATTTATTTACCATTTTCTTCATATTCTTAAATGTGGTAATGTCGTAATTATAGAGTAACTGTTCATTAGGTTCAATGACTCTATTGTCTACTAACATGATATGAGGCATCCCGTCTGAGTCTGTCCAAAACTGCGCTTCACAATTATTGGCACAGCAAGAAGTATTGACAAATCGCGCTGACAAAATAATTAATTCCATTAAATCTTATTGGTTATGTCAATTTGTATTGTTAGTAAACACTTACAGTCATTTCCCACAATGTTTGCATCGATAATTAACTTTTCGGTAAGCTGTATATAATAATTTAGCTTAGAAAATTTTTTTGGGTCATTGCTGCCGGTATTCCTGTTCGGTTCTAATGATTCCAGCGTATTCCAATAAAAATGTCCCCTTTTCCACCCTATCCAAAATCTTTAAGCCCAGTCCAACTCCGTCATCGCACTTTTGAGTAATAACGTTCACAGGCTTAAACTCATTATTGGAAATTCGTCTGTTCCTGCAAAACTTGGAATAGGTTGGTGGACACTCCTGACATGTCATATTGTTGGCTGGACATCCTTCCTTTCCGCATATTTTTTTCTCTGAGTAACTTTTCTGCTCACACGAACAAGAGGGTGCCACGTTTTTTTGTTTCAAATTCTTCAGCATGTCGGGATATGCGAGATCCGTTATAAAATTATTAAAGCTTAATAATAATTTGTTAATGTTTTAACGTTTTACACTTACATGTTGGTAGATTTAGCAGGTTTAGCTTCATTAAATCCATCGTCAGCTTATATTGAACCTTATAACAAAATGCTATAAAAACTGTATTTATGAATGCATACTATAATAAATATACAATCTGCATCAGCACCAAAGGAGAAAAAAATCCTCAAAACCAAAACAAAACTCAAATGTTGCTTTAATCGCTGGTAAAAAAACAGGGCAACTTGACAAGCATAACAAAGAGAATACTGGGGAGCACCACAGCATCTTCGCCACAGCATTGCTGAAACAATCATGCAAAGCAAAAGAGCCATTTCCATCCATGCTTATTTTCAAGATCATCATCACAAACCGAAATAAACTCAAACGCCATGAAAATCATAACTGCATACATTTAAATGACACCACTTGTCTCACATGAAATACATTATTGAAACTGTATGGCACGTGGTAGAAATTTATACTATACTGATATATTTAAGGAACAAAGTGAAACTAGATGATGTAACCTTTTTATAAGTAAATGGATGGAGCAATTTTCTACCGATTTAATTTATGCTTAAAATTAGAACTTACTTTATGTTTGTTTGTGTAGTATGTTCTTTTAGTTCGGTGGCTAGTTTTATAATACCAACCATTCAAGAAACTTTTAAAAACAATTATGCTCCCCTGATATTCCTATGGTAATAGAATTAGCCTCTCGTTCCCGAAAAGCTTTTGTAAAGGTAAAGTTAGTTTTGTTTCAACACAAGATCAACAGACAAGCCTTTCACTTCGACTATTTTAACAAGCAAACATGTGCCTCACATAATACTTTAGTCCCTACTTTCAATAAATATGATTGTATTCAAGGTTTTTTATAGTTGTATTTTGACGCCAACTGAATATAGGATTGATTATATTTTAATTTCTATTAAATCAAGGTCGAAGTGAAAACCTTCTATTCATATGTAGAGCTTAAAAAATAGTATGTAAATAGTATTTTATTGTTTAGAAGCAAAGTATCCAATTTTTAAATGCTTTTATTAGATTTGTTCTACAGCAGACCGTGTTCCAGACTCTGAAGACTAAAACGGAATAATCGTGTTCATGTCAATGGGAAACCATTTTACAACTATTCCACCAGTTCAAGTTTGGAAATATTTTTGGGACTCTTTAAATATCAATCAAACTTTTCCGTTAAAAGAGAGAGAAATTTAATTCCACTTCGAAAAACTTAAGTTATTATTTTCTTGTCAGATTGCGGTTTAATTGTATTCCTATTCCTATTACCCAGCACCCATTGAACCTAGCAGTATTTAATTCTCAACATAAGTGGGTAAAATTTATTGTGAAGTCATGAAGTAATGTTTTGCTAGCAAATTATTTTTTTGGAAATACAATAAATCTGATTTAACATTCTGGACATCACGGTGTAGACGCAGTACCGAAGTGTTGTTTACGTCATTAGATTACAGTAGAGCTTACGTCTGCTGCTCTACTGATTTTCATTGTACAGAAAACTTTGACGGTTTCTTGACGAGATTGGCTTCCCTGGTTGCTAATGTGGTGTTGAATTCGACAAACACAGTGACATTTTGGAATAAATAATAGTTTTTAAAATTAAAATTAAAAAAATCCAATCAGCAAATGTGTACGTACAGTGACTTATGCTTGCGGAATGGTTAGCTGAGTTTGGTTAATTATTATTTATTTCCATGTTTTTAATCAAGCACAGTGTTCCTTGAATAACTATTATTATTCTCGCAACACACGAG
>JAHZMV010004941.1:0-20960 GCA_027743765.1 Coecobrya sp. COE2 | reverse complement strand
CGACATGCACATGGAAAGAATTGCATATGGAATTGTGTTGGTCAAATGAAGAATTTGAAGTATGATTAAATGCCCTGTTCAGAAATATTCCAATTCTTTGTTCCACTTCCTCCAAAATCTCAGTTTTTAGTTCTTGACTACTCAAATTAGCCTTTGAATTTGTTGGCATGGATAGACCAAGCGAATCATGGTTTCCTGGAATCAAATAGCTTCCACTTTGATTTCTTCTGTTTGAAAAACTACTCCGTAATTTTCGTACTGCCAATGCTGCTGCAACACAGCAAACAATATGAACACCAATTCCAATTCCACGATAAACCTTTCCGGACATACTTTCATATTCGTCTCGGTCATGTTCCTTCACAACTCGGTAATGTTCATGAGAACAGTGACAGGTAAAGTTGTTATAGGAAACATGATAGGAAGGGTTCATATAAGTGATAATTCCTGTCAAATTTGAACCACCCGGAAAATACTCCTCTCCCATGTATCCATGAATAGAGGTTTCAATATGACAACCTGTTCTCACAATGATACCCTTAATTTGGTTTGAAGTTTTCGTGAGAAATGTGGAATAATTGCTCAGTACGGTGTAACATGTCTCACAATTTGGTTCTTCGTATATTATGCCACAATCATTCCTCCCCAAGGTATAACTTGCTTCATGTATATTGCAGAAGCCTTGATTGCAATGCCAAATCAATTTTGTATTGTTTGCCACACTTGTACTGTCAGACACATTAAAATTGTCACTGGAGTCATAAGCAGCGGCCCCATATAGGTATGAAATACACTGTGCGACTGTCAAGTGAATGTATATGTTTAAATTAAACTTTCTTAGTGCCATTTTACTACAATGTTAGCTAAAAACTACTGAACACTGTAAAATAACCAACCAATAACACGAAGGTGTATATTACGAGAAACAATAACTGGGGCAAAAATAATCAAACTGTGTTTTTAATTCGTTTACTAAAATTGATTGCGTTTTTACATGTGGTAACTGTAGACTATCCAATGTCAGACTGACCATTTCATCGGTTGAACTGGGATTGTTGTTGACTCGCAGTGAAAATTATATTTACTTAAAATTTATAAAAGGATTTGCATGTCGCGATAATCCGTAGAAACAAACATCAAAACTGTATTACATCACCGCTAAACATTATAGTTGTGCTAGCAACGCACATTGCAGTGAAAATTATATTTACTTAAAATTTATAAAAGGATTTGCATGTCGCGATAATCCGTAGAAACAAACATCAAAACTGTATTACATCACCGCTAAACATTATAGTTGTGCTAACAACGCACATAAATTTACAGAGGATATATGAATGGCAATTACTAATCTAAACATCATCACAATAATAGATTGAATGAATAAGAGCAACGACGAGGGCATAACATGCAGTCCGATATCAGGATATGAACATGAAAGTATTTCTATTTGCAGGATAGCATTCGCGTGAACGAAAGGTGATTACACCACATGTTTGAACAACGTGTTTGCACTACATGAATGTTAGAATTATTTAGTGTGACATATTCATTTTCTTAGAAAGTGTAACTTAATGTAAGTTTATTTGGTCATGTTGGACAGCCAACAAAATTTGTTGTGTGGTTTTGTCCATCAAATCTAATATTCATCATTAACATTTCTATCCTGCTGTAAAGTTTACCACATTACAAAACTGACTCGATTCATACAGCAGCAGCAGCAACGTCATTACCAAGCTTCTTTCATCTCGCCGCTACTCAGGCGAGAGTATAGCAAACAGCACAATCCAGCATGCTTTAGTAACAACCCAGATCATGTCTCACCTGAAATATACTCACTCAGTTGTACGTCATGGCATTCGGTCAATTATAAAATTAGGTATAACATGTTTTATCTGGTTCGTTGAACCAGAATTCATCAACGCTATGGCGAACTTCACGTAATCATTTATGCTGCCAGATTCAAGGACAAGCATGGAGTCTGAATTTATTTATCTGTATTAACATTAACACAATTTTTTTATGAAAGTCCTTAAGACTTTTTGAAACAAAAATCAAATTTGAAAGTCGAGAACATATCATATTATCCAGATACCAGTATGCTTATCATCGTCTGATAAAATCAATTATAACTCATATTGGCCATTCAAATTTGTCATCTTTCAGTACACACTCATATTAAACACCTACGATAAGCATTTCAAAATTAATTATTGCCGAAGTAATAGCCAGATGAGCAGCAAGAGTAAATATAATTCATAATCTGATGTATCTGTATATATGCAAGCGAAAAAATATTCAAACTAACAGTTGGATTCTCGTGAACAATAGATTTTATTGCATTAATTTAATTACACCGACGTTATTCACAACTGAAATTCTGAGACACAATTGCCAAAGTACTTGCGTAGTTTTTCAAAACTTGGTCGATTATCAGGAATTTTATTCCAACATTTCAGCATTTGATAGTATCTGAAATTAATGAAACATTTTATACTAAAATAAATATTTTTCGTCTATTTAGTTTGGGCATGTCATATTGTGATAAAAATATCTTACATTATATCACTGGCTAGTGGAGGCTTGCTATGCGGAACCCCATTCAGAAGTCGCTCTCTTACCCCAACAAATTTTAAAATTCCCTCACCGTCCACATCCGAATAAAGCGTGTCCCCCAAAGTAAACATTTCCCAGAGGGTACAACCAAACGCCCAGATATCAATCGCGAGTGGAAGTTTTTGCAAATCCGTTCCGTTATCAGTAATACACTCGGGGGCTAGACTATTGAATGGAAAGTCGCCCTGCAAAATTAAGCAACAAAAATTTCATAATTATTACAAAAGGCAGAAAATTTTAATGAAATCATCAATTGCATCCTCACCTTGATCAAAGAAGCCTCATAATACTCTTTATTTGTACACTTTCTCGACAACCCAAAATCACAAATTTTAGCCAATAAGCCATCCGACAAAAGAACGTTTCTAATTGCCAAGTCCCCATGAATAATTCGCTTGTTATGAAGGTATTCCATTCCGCTGGTTATATGTTCGCTCCAGGTTATCAGTTGAAAGTAGTCCAGTGGATCCAGTTTCTGAATCTCAATCTCGATTTCTTCTCCTTCTGCAAAATAATTATCCCCCAAAGCCCGAAAATTTTCCATTCCTGCAGCCTTCCCATCATACTTTGGTCTCATCTTCTCCAACATGAAATTTCGAAGTGAGCCGCTTGCACAAAATTCGGTTAGTAGATAGAGTCCGTCTACGAAATATTATATTCCCATATACATATTTTCAGCTTACTTCAAGTATAATTGTTCAATTTTGATAACTTACCTGTGTGACAGCAAGAGCCAAAATATTTCACAATGAAGACACTACCATTGTCTACTATCTCGAAGGTCCTTACTTCATGCAGGAAAGATTTGAAAAGCCAATTATCTCGGCCACCTTCTCGCTTAAGTTTTTTCACGGCCACTGGTTCTTTCCGTCCATTGTTTGTGAGTAGTCCTTTATAAACTGTAGAAAAATGACCAGAACCCAAGGGATTCTGCAGATTGATGTAAAATGCAGTTCGAGGAAATATTCGACTTTTGTCGGAAATCTTTTCAAGCTCATTTTCATGGCCAGTGAGTAATTCTTGTGATGATATATGTTGGTCTTCTGATGAATTGGGTAGAGGCCCAAAGACGGTGTTGAGGAATGTCTCGATTCTTTGTTCGATTCTCAAGATTTCGTGCTTTATGTCATTATTACTGAATGAATTTGTTAACGTCGGTACACTCTCTGAGGTGTGGCTTGTTGGAGAAGACGAATAGATTTGATTCTGCAGATTGATGTAAAATGCAGTTCGAGGAAATATTCGACTTTTGTCGGAAATCTTTTCAAGCTCATTTTCATGGCCAGTGAGTAATTCTTGTGATGACATATGTTGGTCTTCTGATGAATTGGGTAGAGGCCCAAAGACGGTGTTGAGGAATGTTTCGATTCTTTGTTCGATTCTCAAGATCTCGTGCTTTATGTCATTATTACTGGCTGAATTTGTTAACGTCGGTACACTCTCTGAGGTGTGGCTTGTTGGAGTAGACGGATGCATTGGTGTGGTGGTGGGTAGAATAGGGTGAGCGGTATTCGCATAAGCTGTATTGTTATACGTTGCAGGTAGTGAATTGTTTTGGTATAATATCCGGCCGAGACATCCCTTATTTGAATACCTATCCCAGAACCATCTCGCTAATAGGCAAACAAGAGTAAAGCCAACTGATAAACCACCAAACAGCAAAACATAATACCAGCCACTGTTCCGAAAACTGTCCTCCATTATCCCTGATATCCAATATAACTCAGTCACTGTTCGGTTAAAATTATAACAATAAAATAAACTGCACAGAAGGATATATCACATGTTTTATACAGTAAGTTCAAATGGAAACTGTAATATTTAATGAGTTTAATGAGTACTACACGCTTCCAGGAACAAAATTTTATCAGAAAAAATAATATATTGGGTGACGTATATCTTATCGTTGATTGATTGGCATGGAGATGGCCAGCGCCCAGAAGTAATATATGTTAAGATGCAATGATGATTGAAATGAGACAATCCATTAATTTGTTGATAAGAGGCCTGTCGCGTCAATAATTATCTTCATGCCTGACAGAAAGATTAAACTGGATGTCGCAATTAAAGCAGTTATTGGAAAATTTTCAGCTGAAATCGAATCTATTATTGAAGTGGGTATACGTGTTGTGTAAAGACTTTCCTGAACGGCAAACTAGAGATAAAATTACTAGCATATTACGAAGTAGTTGAAAATGTTGGCGTGATGTCGAGACGAGTGTTTTAAACTGAGGAAAAAAATAGAAAACTATAAGTAAAATTCATCATACTTCACAATTGAATATTGCTTCAGTCTTGGCCGATTGAATGACTTGTTTTAAATTTTCAATGTTTCCAAATATTATTTTGGCGATAAGCGGCCTCTTGCTTACTAGTTGAAATATATAATGGTGACGAGAAGCATATTATCATTCAACTATTTATTAAGTTTTCCTGGTTCCAAAACAAATAAAATATTGGTCATTCAGTCGCTATTTTATTATGAGCGACATAAAAATAGCTTAATTGATTAGAAAATTAAAAAATTTAAAAGAAAGCCTTTTCCGATTTTTATAGATAACCTCAGTATAAGATAAGAAGCTTCATAAATATACAGACGACGGGTACAAATTGCGGGAGAGGTTTGAAATCAATAAACGTTTTTGCAACATTTACAACAAATGTACAACGTTTACATTTTCAATTCTGAGTTATAACTTTGCGGATTCTTTGGAAGCTCGGTCGATTAGCTGGAATTTTATTCCAACATTCCAACATTTGATCATATCTGAAATTAATACTTTAATTTAGAAAATATATCTTTGGATCTATGTTGGACAGTACAATTTTATGTCATAAAGCTTACATCATGTCATCGGCGAACAAAGGCTTGGGATGTGGATTCCCATTTAGAATTCGATCTCTAACTGCAACAAATTTTAAAATTCCTTGTGCCTCCACATCTGAATAAAGTGTATCTCCCAAAGTAAATATTTCCCAGAGCGTACACCCAAACGCCCAAATATCGATAGAGAGCGGAATCTTTTCTAAATTTGTTCCGTCATCCTTAACACATTCTGGAGCTAGACTGTTGAAGGGAAAGTCCCCCTACAATTTAAAAAAATCCATAATAATTCTTTTTTAACCCATAAAGTCTTAATAAAAACATCAATTACACGCTCACCTTGTTTAAAGAGGCTTCATAATACTCCTTATTTGTGCATTTTCTCGATAACCCAAAATCACAAATTTTTGCGGATAGGTTATCGGACAACAAAACATTTCTTATTGCTAAGTCCCCATGAATTATCTTGTTTTTGTGAAGATACTCCATGCCGCTGGCTATCTGTTCGCTCCAGGTAAGGAGCTGAAGGTAATCTGCATGGTCTAGTGCTTCAAGTACAGTTTCGTCGGAAAAATAATTATCCCCAAGATCTCGCATTTTATCTGTTTCCATTGTACTACCCTCATATTTTGGACGAATATTTTCCAATAAAAATATTCTCAGGGATCCGCGTTCACAAAATTCAGTTAGTAGATACAGTCCATCTGCAAAATTTATATCCTCCGGTAAATATTTTTGTATGGAGGATTATAAATGCATGAATATGTTTACTTACCGGCGTGGCAACATGCCCCTAAGTATTTCACAATGAAGTCACTACCATTGTCAATAACTTGATAGGTCTTAACTTCATGTAAGAAGGATTTATAGAGCCAATTTTCGCGATTGCCTTCACGTTTGATCTTTTTTACTGCGACCGTATTCGTAACCCCTTCGGCCGTGAGAGTTCCCTTGAAAACCGTAGAAAAGTGGCCAGATCCCAACGAATTTTGTAAATTGATGAAGAACGCATTTCGAGACAAGATCCTACTTTATGCGCGATTTGATTAAACTCATTTTCATGAGCAGAGAATGATTCATATGTGGAATTAGGTTGGTCAGTGGGAGAATAGGGAATGTGACCCAACATATTATTGAGGAATGCCTCAATTCTTTGCTCCACTTCGCCCAATATTTCACTTTTTAGTTCATCGCTACTTGAAGGACTCGTGGTAGCGCTAGTATATTGCACATCTGGGGATGGTGCGATTGGATGAACTATGACTGTGTTTGGCTTAATGTCATAGGGTCCAACCAATTTATTGTTTTTGAATATTAGCTTCAAATATTTTTTGGTAGCATGTCCTTTCCGCAGTTTTCGTGCTACTAAAACACAATAGCACAGAGGATAATAACAACTCCAATTCCACCTCCAAGATAAATTTTCCAAGTTTTATTTTCATTCGCGGGATCTGGCGCATATTCATCTCCATCTTCTGGGGTACAACGACATGTAAAATTGTCGGAACGCACGTGGTACGAAGGAATAATATTTTTAACAATTCCTGTGAAGTTTGTTATACTCGGAAAATCATATTCCTCTTCCATGTATCCGTACGTGGATCTTTCAACACGACAGCCAGGCTTCACAATGATACTCTTTATTTCATGCGAGTTTTTGGTTTCAAATATCGAATTGTTGCTTATTTTGATTGGAGTGAAATAGCATGATTGACAATCTGGTTCCACGTACATGATAGCACAGTCATTGCTGCGCCACGTGTTTTCGGCATCCTGGAGCTCACATGTTCCTTGGGTGCAATTTTTAATACCGGGCTGATTGCATCCGCATCTCAACGACGTGGCAATGTAACCTTTCTGTAAAATCAAAGGAAATTGAACCAAGGTTTTCAGAAAATTAGTTGATCAATTTTTGAATTAATATAATACAACGAACCGGGTTAATTATCAATTGCATTTGGTCTGCCGGAATTGTTGTATTCCGTTGGTGGCAGCCTGATTGACTTGAATTTGCGGTTTGGTTCCAGGAGTATCCACAAAATTCCATGATACACGGAACAGTATACTCCGTGCCCACTTTATAATATGCTATATACAAACCCATGCGAAGGTCCTCGTAATAGACAGTTTGATTCAACTCGGATTCCGGATATAAATTATGTCTAAATTTCGGAAATAGAAACGGGCTATCGGCGACCACTGCGCAAGATTTATCGTTTTTCCTAAACGTTTTGTCTAAATTGGTGTGTGAGTTTGAATTAACAGATGGATTAAAACTTGATTTTGACCTAAATGGCTCGGCCGCGTTTGACAAAACAAAATAGTGTGACAGTGACAAATATATAAGTATTTTAAAATATGGCGCCATATTAGTGCAAGGTCGCCTGATTTAGCAGAAGTGACTGCAGTTTGCTTGAAATAATTCGTCTGGTCAATTTCAAATGGTCAAATAAATATTTATTCATATTCTCTGAATAGGTTAATAATTAAACACTGCAGTTGGCTGTGTGCGATATCAATCGTAAATGGCACGAGGCACGTTCAATAATAAGCTACTACATATCTTATCATTTATTGGCTAGTCAGGAGATAGCCAGCTCCCAGTATTTGTATATGTACACCTAGTCAGTGTTTCAGTTTAAAAGTGATTTCATTTTTTGATAAAAACAGGATGAGCATGTCGAATGTACTTACATATCAAATTGATTTATTGCACGTTGGAATACTGGAAAGATTAAATCACATGGCGTTATGCAGATTTGTGATAAAAATGGAACAATTCATGAACTTTGCTTATCATATGAATATTTATTCTTACGCCAGGACATTGTGATATTGTTATTCAAGTGCTTGAAGTTCAAATGAAATACCATGACGCGTTTCGTAATCACGAGTCGGGCCAGACTCGGGGAAGCATAAAGTTATTGCATTGTTTATCCAAAAATAAGCATTATTTTGACATGAGAGATGACCAAAATAATGAATTTTTTTAAATGTAGTTTTTATTCAGGAAATCTTATGTTCAAAGACAGGTTTCAGTTTCTACGAAAATCCTAACAATAATCTATTAAATAACGAAGTCAAAATGAAATTCAAAATTTAATCCGTTGGTTTTATCAGCGGTTTATGTAAAACTTCTATACCTTACATTCATTATGGAAACAAAATTTAATTTTCAAAATTCAGCTTACGTCATATTAATGGAGTGTGGCTGTATCGGGCGTACAACTTCATTCGGTCTTTAATCTTGCCTAGAGGAAGGATTTGGTGTTTTTTTGGAGTTGTTGAGATCAATGGAATTTTTAATGTATGGTTTACTGGCACAGGAAAGGTATAACACATGGTGCAGAGATACCCAAAATAATAATTAGTACAAATCCCACCAATACTAAATAATAACGTAGTGATAGTAGCATAAAACGTCGTAATAATAGTGAAGAATTCTGTCACAAGTTGATTGATTATGCTGGCACCTGCCTTGTCATTTCCATTTCCTGTGTTGGTTAAATAATGGCTTCTCTGCACTCAATTAATTAGAGTCAATTATGAGTGCATGTGTATTTGTGCACGTGACGAAATTAATACAATGATTTCATACGTTAAAAATCAAGACGATAAGTGAGTGTCAATTATTACTTGATATGATTGATGTTGGGAAATGCGCAAGTAAATGATGTAATGTAAAGCAGAAAAATTGTATGAATGTCATCTTTGACACGTGCTGTGTCAACCTAATGCCGTTAAAGCTACACCAAACCAATTTTATACCCACCGTATATTGGGGACATTCGCAATATGAATGTATAAGTTAATTTGTAGTGCTTTTATGACTCTTTAAATGAGTCGGATAAACATACGTGAAGTATAAGTATTATTTTATTAAATTGTATAAGTTATAAACTGTAAAATGGTTTCCTTAAATTATATAGGACGAGTAAACCATAATCATAATTAATGAAATCTCATGTTTCAAGACATGCTTTCCAATTTAATGCTGAGTAAAATTATAAATGTTCTTGTTCACGTTTCAAATTCAGAAATGCATTTTTCAAAATACATGCGTAGAGTCGCAAAACTTGGTCGGCCATCAGGTATTTTATTCCAACATTCTAGCATCTGTCCATATCTGAAATTAATTAAATATTTTTATTTAAAAAATAAAGTCCTAGTGAATTGATTTCGGGAAATTATATTTTATGTTCAAAATCTTTTTTACATCATGTCACTAGCCAGACGAGGTTTTTCTTGGGGAACCCCAGTTAGCAGTCTTTCTCTAACCTCCACAAATTTTAAAATTCCCTGTCCCTTCACATCTGAGTAAAGTCTATCCCCCAAAGTAAATATTTCCCAGAGGGTGCACCCAAACGCCCAAATATCTACAGACATTGGAAGTTTTCGTAAATCACTTCCACTATCGATAACACACTCGGGGGCTAGACTGTTGAACGGAAAATCACCCTAGAAATATTCAAGAAATTATTTTAGCATTTTCTGCAAAATCTAATAATTTTCCTAATAAAATTATATTCTCACCTTGCTAAAGGCCGCTTCATAATATTCCTTATTTGTACACTTTCTCGATAGCCCAAAATCACAAATTTTTGCCATCAAATCATTGGACAGGAGGACATTTCTGATTGCCAAATCTCCATGGATTATTCGTTTCTTGTGAAGATACTCCATGCCACTAGCAATTTGTTTGCACCAAGCAACAAGCTGAAATTCATCTGCTGGATCCAAGGTTTCAATTACGGTTTCATCGGAATAATAATTATTGCCAAAGTCTTGCATCTTATCTATTTCCATTGTACTTCCCTCATATTTTGGTCTAATTGTATTCACTAAAAATCTTCTAAGCGAGCCCCGTTCGCAAATTTCGGTCAGTAGATACAGACCATCTGCAATATGTGTGCAAAATTTATGGACTCATTGAAATTTATGTGTCTATATTGGGATTATTTATGAATATATGATTTTTATAACTTACCAGTATGGCAGCATGCACCAAAATATTTCACGATGAATTCACTTCCATTATCTATAATCTCAAAGGTCTTAACTTCGTGCACAAAAGATTTGATTTCCCTGCCATCTTCCCGTCTTAGCTTTTTCACTGCCACTGCCGTCTTCTCTCCGTTAATTGTAAGCACTCCTTTGTAAACCGTGGAAAAATAGCCAGATCCCAGGGGATTTTTTAAATTTGCGGAAAATGCATTTCGGGGCAAAATCCGACTTTCTTGCGAGAGTTCACTTAGCTCATTATTATTCATGTAAGGTGATTCGTACAGTGAGTTTTGTTGATCAAGTGGAAATTTTGAAATCTCACCAAATACCGTGTTAAGGAATGATTCAATTTTTTGTTCCACTTCGCTTAAAATTTGATTCTTTAGGGCATCACTGCTTGATGGAGTGGTTGTGTCTGTTACACTGGTTGTTGCCGTTAATGAACCGTCTGATGTTTTGATTTTGGTCTCAGGATAGCCCTCATCCTGGCTGGATACATTATGGTGACCTAATACAATATATGGCATTTTGTCATCGGGTGGAATGCATTCATTCTTTTCGGATGTCTTATCTTGATATAGTTTAGATGACTCTCTTTTCTGTATATGTCGTACTACTAGAAGTATTAAAGCACAACACACAACAGCAACGCATATTCCAACGCCAACATAAATCTTCCACTTATTATTTTCGTTTTTTGTCGGCGACTCATTTTCTTCTTCTGGAGAACAAACACATGTAAAGTTGGCAGAACGCACATGATACGAAGGACTAATATCAGCAACACTTCCAGAAAATGTTGTTATGTTTTGGAAATTGTAATCCTGTTCAATGTATCCATGCGCGACTCTTTCAACGATACAGCCGGATCTCACAACCATGCTTATTATTTCGTGTGTATTTCTCCCAAGAAAAGTGAAATTCTTCCGTAATGTAGTCCGATTGAAGTAACATGTCTGACAGTTTTGTTCTTCGAAAATGAGCGCACACTCATCTTTTTCCCATTTGTAATCAGCCTCCTGGAGTTGACACGTGTCTCGAGTGCAATTGTTAATTTCCCTTTCATTACACCCACATCTCAAGGACGTTGCGATATAACCCGCCTAAAAAGTCGGAACTTAGGTCAAATAAGAGATAGAAAATTATAACTTGTTTTAAAATAATGTAACCAACCTGATAGGGTAACATGGTGAGTCTTGTTGTTGTAAACTGATCGCAGTTTGGATGGCTCGAATTTGTTGTTTCGTTTATCGCGTATCCGCAAATTTCTAGGAGACAAGGGGTATCACCATGACCAAAGTCGTTACCCACACTGTACCAAGCATAAGGCAACCCGTCTCGAAGATACTTGCCATAACTTGACTCGTTAAATCCAATATATTGGTATATGTATTCTGCAAATTTGTTAGGATCGTCCAGGGAATTGGTGACCATGCCACAACTAGTCCGAACGCTCTGAAACTTCGTTTCCATTTTGTTAGGAAAGCTTTTATTTACAAATTCACTAAAATTATCACTTGAGTCTCGTACTTTTGCCAAATTTGAGTACAGAAAATGGTACAGAATTAACAAATGTATAAATACATTGTAATTTAAAATTTTTACTGCCATCTTTCTAATACATTCCTGGCTTTTTCTTTTTATAATTAGGTACAGTTTTCTTTGAAATAGTCACTAAAAATATAATTCAAGCTTAAGATTATTGGATATGCTTTGCACAGAGCATTCAAATGGTGACTGTAATATTCAGTCCAGATTCGCAGTAAATAATTATTTGTGCAGTCATGTATATGGCAGCAATAACGAGTAACAGGTAATCAACGATTACGCTGGTGCATATCTTATCATTTATTGTTAACTTACCTATAGATACGGCCGGAGCCCAGTATGCATTTCTACTGATGTACTCAGGTTGACTGATTGGTTGATGATTAATTGTTAAGATACATATACATATTAAACGCACTATATTTATTATTTCATTTTTTTCTCGATCAATGTAACTTATATTGAACGTATAACTTCATATATGACTACTGGACTATATTAAATCGAGAGATTCAATTTGCAATAACCAAACCGACAACAATAATAGATTCACTTTAGAGCTGGAAATTTATCGAATAAGTGGAGTGCGTTTGCATGTTCCAGGATAGCGGAACCAAATACAAGTTCGGGATAACTGTTTACTTCAAATAAAATGATTGACATTCAATATAAAAGTGCAGGAAATTGATGGTGATGTCACGGGATTTTTATTTTGAAATGAGATCAATACTTGGTATTATGCACGTGCTGAAAATCAGGACGATGATCATGTGACAACTATTGAATGATTTGGTTTACTTTCTGAAATATATCAAAGCACATAATGTAATGCAATGTTGCCAAATGGTATGAATGTTATCTATGGTATGACATGCTTAAAGTTGAAACTGCTTCAGCTACACCGTTCATGTATCTTTTCGCCTCTGTCGGTATATTCAAAATGTGTATGTGTGTATGTTTTAATCTATAGTGTGTTAGGAAATTTAAAATGAGTCAGGTAAAGCCAAGCGGAGAAAAAATAAATTGATTGTATTGCATAAAGTGTAGGTTACAAAATTGTCTTTTAAATATTATTCGAGCAGATATAACGACAACGTACATGTAAAGCACCATAGTCCTATATTTGAGACAGTGAGGAAAACGTTTATAATTGGCAGTGTCGCTAGAATGGCAGGGCAAAGAGGACAACTGTACCCCCGGGGATAGATTTTAACAATTAGGGATTTTCTTTAAATTACGTTTAAATTTACATTTATAAGAATCCCCCTCTGGGTCCTAGCTGGCTATACCATGATAGCTGGAATCCTGAATTAAAATCAAATTCAGTAAGACCCTAACCTACTGAAAAACGAGGCTCATTTTCCATGATACGTTTTCCAATCATAATGATATTTAATTATAGAAGCCCATCTTCACATTTCAAATTCCAAAATACATTTTTCAAAATGGATACGTATTGCCTCAAAATTTGGTCGATTATCTGGAATTTTATTCCAACATTCCAGCATCTGTGCATATCTGAAAATGAATGTTTTCAAATAAAATATGTTTTTCCGTGCAATGATTTTTACCTTTTTGACTTTATGTTTAGAATATGCTTACATCATTTCACTGGCCAGGCGAGGTTTATCATGGGGAACACCATTTAGAAGTCGATCTCTCACCGCAACGAATTTTAAAATCCCATGGCCCTCCACATCTGAATAAAGTGTATCCCCCAGAGTAAATATTTATCAGAGGGTACACCCAAACGCCCAAATATCGATAGACAGAGGAAATTTTTGTAAGTCTGTTCCACCATCGATAACACACTCTGGAGCTAGACTGTTGAATGGGAAGTCACCCTGAAATTTAAAAAGTATTCAAGAAATATTGCAAAAATTCAAACCCGGTTTTATGAAAAAAAGAGTTTTTCACCTTATTTAATGAGGCTTCATAATATTCTTTATTTGTGCATTTTCTCGATAGCCCAAAATCACAGATTTTAGCCCATAAATCGTCCGATAACAGAACGTTTCTTATTGCAAGATCGCCATGTATAATTCCTTTACCATGAAGATACTCCATACCTCTGGAAATTTGTGAGCACCATGTTACCAACTGAAGGTAATCTACTGGATCTAATGTTTCAATTACAGTTTCATCGGAATAATAATTATTCCCGAAATCCTGCATTCTATCTATTTCCATAGTACTTCCACCGTACTTTGGTCTTATCGTCTCCAATATGAACCTCCTGAGGGATCCCCGTTCACAAAATTCGGTAATCAAGTACAATCCATCTGCGAGATACACATTCTTGTTAACATAATCTCTAAATTAATGGATTGAATATAAATGATTTTGATAGCTTACCTGTGAGGCAGCAGGCCCCAAAATATTTCACAATGAATTCATTTCCATTATCTATAACCTCAAATGTTTTAACTTCATGCAGGAAAGACTTGACAAGCCAATTTTCCCCTCCGTCGTCTCGTCTTAGCTTTTTCACTGCGATGGGTACGTTTTCTCCATTAATGGTAAGCTCTCCCTTGTAAACGGTGGAGAAGTGGCCTGATCCCAGTGGATTTTTAAGATTGATGGAAAATGCGGTTCTAGAGAGAATCCTGTTTTTACGCGATATTTTGGTAAGCTCACTGTTATGAACATATAGGGATTCATCCGGTGGGTTTTGTTGGTCAGGTGGAAAATTTGAAAACTGGCCAAATACCGTGTTAAGGAATGCCTCAATTCTAAGTTGCACTTCGTCCAAAATTTCGCTCTTTAGTTCATGATTACTGGGAGAATTTGTGTTTAGACTATTTTTAGTCATTACAACGTCTTTACCGGGGTTGTCAGGTGTATTGAATTCAATGTCCTTGAGGGTATTTCGTTCATATATTCTGGTTAAATTTCTTGCTCGTCTTCTTCGTACTAGTAGTATTACAAGAACTAAGAACAAAATGGCAACAAAAACTCCAACTCCAAGATATATCTTCCATGTATTATCTTTTATGTCAGCATACGCAACGTCTGTTGTAGATTCATATTCCTCTTTTGTCGTCGATTCAACACCATTTTGTGTCGTAGATTCAGAATGATCTTCTGTCGTAGATTCAGTATAAATGTCTGTCGTAGATTCACTAGCCGTTTCTGTGGTGGATTCACTCTGATCTTCGGTCGTAGATACTGAATATTTTTCTGTAGTAGATTCATTGTCATCATCGGAAGGACAATGACAGGTAAAATTCTCAGAACGCACGTGATACGACGGACTGATATCTGTAACAATTCCTGTCAAATTTTCTACAGTCGGGAAATCGTATTCCTCTTCCATATACCCATACGTATTTCTTTCAAGACTACAGCCAGGTTTTACAATGACACTCCTTATTTCGTGCGAGTTTTTTGTTTCAAATAGCGATGTATTGCTTATTTTGGTAGGAGCGAAGTAACAGGTCTGACAATTTGGTTCCTCGTACATCATTGCACAGTCATTACTGCCCCATGTAATGTCTGCTTCTTGGAGCTCACATGTGTCTTCGCTACAATTATTTGTTTCCTCATGATTGCATCCACATCTTAGCGACGTTGCAATGTATCCTCGCTGCAAAATAAAAGGAAAACTTAAAATATAGAATCCTAAACTCTAGTTTATTTAAATGTAATGTAACAAACCGGGTTAATTATCAGGAACATTTGATTCGGAGGAACTGTTGTATTGAACTGGCGGCAGCCTGTCTGACTTGAATTTGTTGACTGGATCCTGGCATATCCACAAATTTCCATGACACAAGGAACAGAATACTCCGTGCCAACCTTATGCCAGGCTATGTACAATCCAGTTCTGAGATCGTCATAATAGGCCTCTCGGGAGATTTCAGATTCCGGGTATAAATAATGTTTAAAATGCGGGTGGGCAGTCGGAGTATCGGCAACCTCGGCGCAATGTTTGTCGGTTTTCTTAAATGTTGTTTCAAATTTATTCACA
Organism: Coecobrya sp. COE2; assembly: GCA_027743765.1. Lineage (NCBI taxonomy): Eukaryota > Metazoa > Arthropoda > Collembola > Entomobryomorpha > Entomobryidae > Coecobrya > Coecobrya sp. COE2. The sequence continues at coordinate 4,998 of JAHZMV010004941.1, read as the reverse complement.
TTCATGCTTGCATTAAAAGATACACTAAAATTTGATTTTGAGCCATAATGATCGATCGCGTTTGAGTATAGAAAATAGTTTGGTAGCAATAAATATATAGCAAATCCAAAATATAATATCCAAAGTGCCATGTTTTAATAAATATTAGTATAGTTCCAAAATTAACTTAATATAACCTCAACGAAATAATATTTATTGTTTTATCGAGCAAATTCAAATGAAAACTAATATTTAATCAAATTGTCGAACTGATTCATTCATTATTTTTTTCATAGCCCACTGCATGCTACAGTGTAGAAATGGGATATCACTAAACCTGTTTTGATAAGATCACCCTGCTCTTATCATTCGTTCACGTGTCTCCTGTTTGCCAAACTCCAACATGAAAATTTGTTTTTTCATGGTTTAAATAAAATACCGATTTGATACGGAGATATAACAGGATAAGCATCTGTCAACTTTTAATCGATTTCATTTATTTTGGGAAATACTAAGCAAATAATGCAAATTTAAGGATGCCAAATGGTGAGTAATATATGAATGATTTACGTCAAACAGATAAAATTCAAACAACACCGCACATATCTGCCTCTCTAGCTTATTTAATAGTAATGTTTGTTGTACTTTATCAATTTTAAATTAAATTGAAAAGCACTGATTGACGTAATTAAAATGAAATTAGGTACTGGGAAACGCTTCGTGCTTTATGACCTTTAAAACGAAGCGGATAAAAGTACTAGGCGAAGTAAAAAATTATTTTTATTGTGCTATTTAAAGTATACCCGATAAAATTGTTTTCTTAATTATACATTTTCCTTTTGTAAATACAACGACCAAGTGGAATCTTGGATTTGGCCGATTGCTGGTTTTCCGTTCCGAGTTTCTCGGTGACTATTATAATTCATTTTTTTTCTGGGCAAATCCGTAATGCTTATAGCAGCTATATTTGTATAACCACAACTACCACGTCATTTCATATTTTCACCGGTTAGACATATTGGTAAAGTAATATGTTATCTTCTGTGAGATAGCAAAGAAGATGCTTATAATTGCAATACAGAATTAAAATTATTTATAAAAGTGAAAATTCACTTCACTTTTAAAATTTGAAAACACATTTTTCAAAGTGAATACGTAGCGCTTTAAAACTCGGTCGATCATCAGGAATTTTACTCCAACAACCCAACATCTGTTCATATCTAAAAAATTAATTTTTTTTAAACTTAATATTTCCGTTCAATGAGTTTTAACATTGCAATTTTACGACAAGGAAAAACTTACATCATATCACTGGCAAGTACAGGCTTTGGTTGTGGAACCCCATTGAGAACTCGCTCTCTAACAGCAACAAATTTTAAAATTCCTTGACCCTCCACATCTGAGTAAAGTTTATTCCCTAAAGAAAAAATTTCCCAAAGGGTACAACCAAACGCCCAAATATCAATAGACAGCGGTATTTTTTGTACATCGGTTCCATCATCCATAATACACTCGGGGGCTAGACTGTTAAAGGGAAAATCACCCTGCAATCTCAAAAAAAGTATTCAATGTATATTGAAAAAATCCCAGAGTTTTTTAATAAAAAAAAATTCCTCACCTTATTTAGGGAAACCTCATAATACTCTTTATTTGTGCATCTTCTTGACAACCCAAAATCACAAATTTTTGCACACAAGTTATCAGCCAGGAGAACATTTCTTACTGCCAGGTCTCCATGAATTATTCGTTTGCTATGAAGATACTCCATGCCACTTGTAATATGTTGGCACCAGGTAAGCAGCCGAAGGAAATCTGCTTGTTCTAGTGCTTCCATTACAGTTTCGTCTGAATAATAATTGTCCCCAAAATCCTTCATTTTGTCTATTTCCATGGTACTCCCCTCGTACTTTGGACGAATACTCTCCATCAGAAAGGTTCTGAGCGACCCGCGTTCACAAAGTTCGGTTAGCAAATACAATCCATCTGTGAAATTTATTTTATATTTGAAATAACCACTATATATTATTATTTGATTTTTGACAACTTACCAGTGTGACAGCATGCCCCAAAATAATTTACGATGAAGACACTCCCATTGTCAATAATCTCAAACGTCTGAACTTCATGCAGAAATGATTTAAAAAGCCAATTTTCCCTGTCGCCTTCTCGTTTTATCTTCTTTACAGCGACCGTCTTATTTACACCATCAACCGTGAGCACTCCCTTGTACACGGTAGAAAAATGGCCAGATCCCAGTGGGTTTTTAAGATTGATGGAAAATGCAGTTGAGGACAAAATCCGACTTTCACGCGATATTTTACTCAGCTCATTGTCAAGAACAGATTCATCGGATTCATACGGGGAACTTTGTCGGTGAGGTGGGAAATTTGAAATCGGACCAAAAACCGTCTTAAGAAATGTCTCAATTTTTTGCTCCACTTCTCCCAAAATTTCATTCTTAAGTTGATGATCACTGGAATAATTTGTGTTTTGGTCTGTGGTGGTCGGAAGCGTATGTCGTTTATATATTTTGGTTGACTGCTTTCCCCGTTTTCTTTGTACTACTAATAGTACAAGAATGCAGAATATAATGATAACACCAATTCCAACTCCCAGATAAATCTTCCAAGTCGTATCGTTTATTTCACCCTCATAATCCTCGGTTGTTGAAATATATGCCTCTTTCGTCGTAGATTCAACACCATTTTCTGTTGTAGAGTCAGAATAATTTTCGGTCGTAGATTCCGAATAATTTTCTGTAGTAGATTCCGAATAATTTTCTGTAGTAGATTCATCGCCATCGTCTGAATCACAAAGACAGGTAAAATTTGCAGAACGCACGTGGTACGATGGGCTTATTTCTGTAACAATTCCGGTCAAATTTGTAATTTCTGGTAAATCATAATCCTGCTCCATGTATCCATATGTGGATTTTTCAACATGACACCCAGATTTCACAATGACACTCTTTATTTCGTGCGAGTTTCTGGTTTCAAGCAGGGTATTGTTGCTTATTCTGGTTGGACTGAAATAGCATGACTGGCAATTTGGTTCCTCGTACATGATCGCACAGTCATTGCTTCCCCATGTAATGCTTTCTTCTTGGAGGTCACATGTTTCTTTGGTGCAGTTGGTAATGCCTGGGTCATTGCACCCACATCGCAAGGAGGTTGCAAAATAACTTGGCTGTAGAAAGTACATGATATTGAAATGACGGAATGTTAGAACAATAATGTATTTAAATATAATATATAACACACCGGGTTAATTATCACGACCATTTGTCCGGGGTTTGTTCTATTGAACTGCCTACAGCTGGCCTCGCTTCCTGTTAGTGTCGTGAAATATCCACAAATTTCCATTATGCATGGTTCAGTATACTCCGTACCAACCGAATGATATGCAATACGCAAACCGGTCCGAAGATCCTCGTAATAATCATTCTGGTCGATTTCTGATGCCGGGTATAAATTATGTTTAAAATTGGGATGTAGATACGGGGAATCGGCAAGCACAGCACAATGTTTGTCTGTTTTCGGAAACGTGGATTCAAATTTGTCCGATAAGCTTGTATTAACGGATAGATTGAAATTGGAAATTGACACAGATGATTTAGCCGCGTTAGAGAATAGGGAGTACCTAAGGCACAGGTAAACAAATATTTTCAAATTTGGTGCCATTTTTCTTTTAAGTTAGCAGAGTTGTTTTCAGTAGCCATAATTTACTTGGAATAATTCGTCAAAGACAACCTGAACCGAATAATATTTCAGCAGAAAAGTCAAATTACAACTGAAATGCTTTATGTGTGTAGTGATGATAAATGGAACGACGCAAGTAAATTAATCACTTGATACATATATCTTATCATTTATTGGTGACTCTACAGAAAGCAAACCCCAACATTCATAAATACAAAGTTATACTGAATTTTTATTCAATATCGATTTCGTTTATTAATAAAAAATTGATTGAGCATACTTTAATCACAAATTAAATTGATTTCTCGACAGTTGAAATATTGAAAAGTTTAAATTTGAAATATTGAGACGATGGTAAACACGTGCAAGATAAAAATGTAACAAGTCATGAAATTGCCTTATCAATTGCATATCTATTCATACCTCAAAACCCATTGACTGTATTCCCTTCTTCATATTTCTAATTCAATACACTTTTCAAAATGCATACGTAGCACTTGGAAACTTGGTCTGTTATCTGGTTCCTTGTTCCAACACTCCAGCATCTGTCCATATCTGAAATTAATGTAATGTAACTTAATTTTAAAAAAATGACATTCATTTTGGACATTCAAATTTGATAGTCAGAATAACCTTACATCATCTCATTGGCCAGGGGAGGTTTTTCGTGTGGAATCCCATTTAGTAGTCGCTCTCTCACCGCAATAAACTTTAACATCCCCTTTGCCTCCACATCAAAATAAAGTGTATTGCCTAAAGTAAACATCTCCCAGAGAGTACAGCCAAAAGCCCAAATATCAATTGACAGCGGAAGTTTATGCACATTAGGACCGTCATTGGTAACACACTCGGGGGCTAGACTGTTGAATGGAAAGTCACCCTATAAAATTTAAAAAAATATTCAATATTTGTTACACATTTTTTTTAAATTACACTAAAAAGAAACAAAAATGAAATTACAACCTCACCTTGTTTAAAGAAGCTTCATAGTATTCTTTATTTGTACATTTTCTCGACAACCCAAAATCACAAATTTTGGCAACCAGGTCACCTGTAATTAAAACATTTCTTGCGGCTAGGTCTCCGTGAATTATCCGTTTCCCATGAAGATATTCCATGCCACTGGTAATATGTTTGCACCAGGTTAGGAGCTGAAAGTAATCTGGTACAGTTAATGTTTCGACTGTAGCTTCGTCGGAAAAATAATTGTCGCCTAGGTCCTTCATGTTGTCTATTTCCATGGTAGTCCCGTCATACTTGGGACGAATATTCTCCACCATGAAACTCCTTAGCGATCCATGCTCACAATATTCGGTTAGTA